>JAHRHZ010000273.1:2625990-2639119 GCA_024137785.1 Ginglymostoma cirratum | reverse complement strand
CCTAAACCCTTCTGATGAAGGGTTTAGGCCCGAAACGTCAAGTTTTCCTGCTCCTATGATGCTGCTTGACCTGCTGTGTTCATCCAGCCCCATGCTTGTTATCTCGGATTCTCCAGCATCTGCAGTACCTTTTATCTCAGCATTGTTTCTGTGCTTGGTTCAGAAATCCACCAAGAAGTTTCTTGATAGGGCTATATTACAATTGTTGGAAAATTTAACATTTTCTGTATCCACCCAAATATTTCTGTAATCACTACATCTTCAGAAACAAAACTGTAAGCTGAAGTTTTTAACTCACTCCTAAAATATGCAGCAAAAAGACAATGATCGAATAGCAATTTTGCCTCAGTACTCACATGGGAAACTAACAAGATGTGCATGATGTCAGAAGATAAGTGAGGATAAAATTCCTGGTTACGATGGATTAGAAAGGCTAAAAAATAGACCTGGTTGAGTCACGATATATTAAAATAAGGTAGGGAAGAGTTACTGGAGGTATAATTATATTTATGAATTAGAAAGGTCAAGTGTGTCAGAGGTTTGAAACAAATAAAAACGGAAAGTATTTAAGAAACTCAGCAGGTCTGGAAGCATCTGTGGAGAAAAAGCAGACTTAACATTTAGAGTCATGTGGCCCTTTTCAGAAGTGCCAAAGGTTCAGTGAACAGTTAATCTCATTTTTGTACTTAGAAGGGAAGTAGAACATCTGCAGGGAACAAGAGTTCAGGTAGCTTAACATTGTTAGTAGGAAAGGTCATTAAATCTTTACTCAAAGATGTAATAGAAAAATATCTAGAGACTGAAATATAGCAAACCATAGTCAGTATAGATTTCAAAGGAGGAGATCCCGCTTTATGAACCTGCTGGAATTATTGAAAGAAGTAACAGAATGAGTATTAAAAGTAATGTCGTAGACACAAGACATTTGGATTTTCAAAAAATCTTTGATAACATCCTACATAACAACATACTTTATATCATGATTAAGATCAGAGTATGTGGAGTAAGGGACAGGTACCAGTGTGAAGTTCAAATTGGCTACAAAATAAGATTTGCAGTGTAAGGGTTAAGCATACTTATCTATGCTTTACAACAGAACATAGCTTTTTTTAAACAGAATCTAAGACCACACATCCAGTGAGAACTTTATTTCAGTTAGCTACACATCATAAAACTCACACCCTAGTGATTATTAGCTCTCTATATTTATACCATGAATCCACACCTAATGAATTCTTAATGACTATATCCATCGCCTCTTCCCTCATTCCACTGGTCTCACACATTCCTCCAGACCATATTAGACCACAGTTTATACATTGGACTTTGGAATCAGAAGTAGAGGCCTGGAGTTTTGTCACTGAGGAGGTGGTGAGAGTTGAGAAGACCTTTGGCTTCTTCAGTCCATCTCAAGAGAAAGTGCCCGCACACAAGGGATTATCTCTGCTGAGAGGTATGTGTAGACCGCGAACTAACCAGGCAATGTTGTCAAAAGGACAGAGGCATACTTAGGGGCTGTCAGGCACTGAGTCAGGCTGTTTAAAAGGCCTCAGGGTACTGGGACTTCATCTCAGTTGTAAAAACAAATCTCAAACCCTCATCCTCATGTGTTCTCACCTCCTTACACTCCTCACTTTATGATTCCTATGCCAAGCAAGGACTTTAACTCCCATGGCCTCTTATGACCCCTATACTAGATTATGCCACTTCCATGCCTCCTGGCCATTTGAATTCGACCATTAAGCCTCTAGTGACGAAATGTAGTACAAAGATTTTTAGAATGTCATTCATTCATTCGTTTTCACTAAGTTAAAAAAAATTACTACATGCCAATGAACGATGCCATTCATTCACACCCATTAAAATACTGAAAGCAGAAACTGTAAGAACTTGAAATCTCTTAACCTTGTGTAACTAAACATTGTGAGATTGACAAGAGAGATCAGAGAGCCAGAACTGTCAAAAGGCAGGGGCCCAGATGAGTCAACATGATAATGAATGGCTGGGCTCTCAGTGAAAAACCAGAAATTCATTCACTTTGTTGAAATTCCTGAGGCCCTCAAGCAGATTATGATTCATGATGTGTCTGATGTGCTTTTCTGTACGTCATGAAGAATGAATACATGTCAGACATGCTGCCTTTGCAATGGAGCTTGCCAGATGCAGTGGCTGAGACTTGCAACCTGAACCAGCTCACATCCTTAAAGGCAATGGTAAAAACTTGAAAAGCCTAGGAATAGCGTCAGCAGTTTGTATGTAGGGACCTACACACCATCGAACAAGCTGCTCTGTTTTGAATCAGTGAAAATTCAGGCTGGAATTTCCACTTTTGAAAACTGTTGGATTTATTTGTACAAAGAAAGAATTTTGAAAAAATACAGAAAGATGTGAACAATGTGAGCAAATATGGCACGCTCCAAATGTACATTTGTGTGTGTCCGAGTCCATTAGTCCATTTTTACCCATGATTCCCAAATAGCTTCAAGGATTGAAGTGGATGAAGACACGCTGCATGGAGCATGCTTCTATGTTTTTGAAAACAAAACAACTCCCTGTGTAGGTTGGATCTGTTGAACAAAATTATAAAATTTTGGAAACACACAGCAAGTCAATCATTTTATGTGGAGATAAAATATCTAAAGGAACTGTATCATGTCCTATCCTTATTTCCCCTTCCCTTACACCCTCAACTCTGGCCATCTTCCTCAGAATCTATGCCTGCATGATTTAAATTCCTTCATAGCACACATGCATTGGTGTCATCGAATGCAGCCTTGCCTATTAAGCATTAAAAAAAACAAACATCCAGATACAGACATACGAGCCTTCCAGGCCACATTGTGTTAATGGTATCCTACATAAAGAAGACGCTAAGGTAGTGGAGAGGGTATGGTGCAGATTATAAACAGCATCTCAAGTATTCTCAATTGACAGAACTGCATGGGTCAATCTGTTCTTGCTGGCCATGTTTGTGAAAGAGGAAGAGGAGAAGCAGCGAGCACAGCCTTTTAAAGTTGGAAAAAAAACTATAGGCAGAACATAATTAGAGTCCATTACAACCATGTAGAATTCCTACAAAAGTTGAAAGAGCTATGTTTTAAGCTCATTAAGAAACAATATCTGAGGAGTTTTACTTTTCTAATAAAGTCATAGTTGAAATGTAGTATCAGACCAGCAACTGTCGAGTGACACTGTAAAAGTGACGGTCGCTTCCAAAAGTCTTGACATAGGATCCTTCTAAGTAATGTCAGGAGACTTGTCAAGGATCAGTTTTCAGCTCACTGCTGCATTATGTGGATCACAACCTTCCTGCTTTAATTACCTGCTGAATGTATTAAAATCAATATTGACGTGCTGTAGTGGAAGTGGTCGAAAGACTTTGCTGGTCCCAGACCCTCCTGTATTCATTATATAATTAAACCACCAGCGGGGCAGACCCAGCAGAAGTGGCAGCAGAGTGACATACAGTTGGCAGGGAGTTGTCCCGGCAGTGCTTAACAACTACATTGGGCTCCATGAAATCTCACGGCATCAGGTCAAACATGAGAAGGGAAACCTCCACCTGACTCCTATCTATTGTCCACATTTGTTCTGCAGTAATCTGCTCACTGATGCTCAGTTTTGGTTATGTCAGATCTTCCCAGCTCCTGATCTTATTACAGCCTTGAACTGAACTCCAGATGTGAGGTGAGAGTGACTTCTCTTGACATCAAAACAGCACTTAACCATATATGGCATCAAGGAGTCCTAAAGGGTCAATGTGAATCAGAAAGAAAACTCTTGGAGTTAGGTTCAGCACAAATGAAGATGGTTGTGGTGCATCATCCTCCGACACTTCCACCATCTGCAATCTGACCCCACCACCAAAGACATTTTTCCCTCCCCACCCTTATCTGCCTTCCGGAGGGACCACTCCCTCCGCGACTCCCTTGTCCGCTCCACACTCCCCTCCAGCCCCACCACACCCGGCACTTTTCCCTGTAACCGCAGGAAGTGCTACACCTGCCCCCACACCTCCTCCCTCACCCCAATCCCAGGCCCCAAGAAGACTTTCCACATCAGGCAGATGTTCACCTGCACATCTGCCAATGTGGTATACTGCATCCGCTGTACCCGTTGTGGCCTCCTCTACATCGGGGAAACCAAGCAGAGGCTTGGGGACCGCTTTGCAGAACACCTGCGCTCAGTTCGCAACAAACAACTGCACCTCCCAGTCGCGAACCATTTCAACTACCCCTCCCATTCCTCAGATGACATGTCCATCCTTGGCCTCCTGCAATGCCACAGTGATGCCACCCGAAGGCTGCAGGAACAGCAAATCATATTCAGCCTGGGAACCCTGCAGCCCAATGGCATCAATGTGGATTTCACAAGCTTCAAAATCTCCCCTCCCCCAACTACATCCCAAAACCAGCCCAGCTCATCTCCACCTCCCTAACCTGTTTTCCCTCTCACCTCAAGCCACACCCCCATCTCCTATCTACTTACATCACCCTGCCCCCTTGACCTGTCCGTCTTCCCTGGACTGACCTATCTCCTCCCTACCCCCCTACCTACACTCACCTTTACTGGCTCCATCCCCGCCTCTTCGACTTGTCTGCCTCCTCTCCACCTATCCTCTCCTCTATCCATCCTCTATCTGCCTCCCCCTCTCTCCCTATTTATTTCAGAACCCTCTTCCCCTCCCCCATTTCTGATGAAGGGTTTAGGCCCGAAACGTCAAGTTTTCCTGCTCCTATGATGCTGCTTGACCTGCTGTGTTCATCCAGCCCCATGCTTGTTATCTATGGTTGTGGTTGTTCAAGGTCAGTCATTTCAGTCCTAGGATATCACTGGATGAGTTTGTCAGGGTAGTATCCTAGGCCTAGTAATCTTCAATCACTTCATCATTGACTGTCTCCTCATGCTTATGACTGCTCAATGTTCAGCACCTTTTGCAACAAGATACTGAAGCAGTCCATCATCAAATGAAATAAAGCTTGAACAATATTACAATATTCACAGTTGGGCTGACAAGTGATAAGTAACACTCACGCCATATAAGTGCCAGGTACTGACCATCTCCAATAAGAGAGAACTGAGCCATTTTTCCTTGATGTTCAATGGCATTACCACTGCTGAAATTACCAGCATCAATATCCCAAAAGTTACCACTGACCAGAGACTGGACTGAATGAGCTATTTAAACACTGTAGACACAAGTAAATCAGAGGCTAGGCATCTTGCTGCAAGTAACTCATTTTCTGATGCCCAAAGCCTGTCCAGTATCCACAAGGCACAAGTCAGGAGGGTAGTGGAATACTCTCCACTTGCCTGGATGGATGCAGCTCCAACAACTCTCAAGTAGCTTAACAACACTGGGGACAAAGCAGTCACTTGGTTGACACCCATCCACCACTTTCAACCTTCAGTGGTGTGGTGTGGCACCTACAAGATGCACTGCAGTAATTGACCAAGGCTTCTTTAATAGCACCTTCTAAGCCTGTGACTTGTTTTGCTTAGAAGGACAAGGACAACAACTGCATGGAAACCCTGCCACTTGCAGACTTCCCTTCAACGCATATAGCATCTTAAGTTGGAGAATGTTGACCATTTCTTCACTGTCACTGGGTCAAAATCATGGAACTCTCTCCCGAACAGCCCTGTGGAGCACATGTCAAAAGGACTGCAGCAGTTCAAGAAGGTGGCTCACCAAATCTTCTCCAGGGCAATTAGGGATACACAATGAATGTTGGCATACACAGCGATGCTGACGTTCAATGAAAAAAATTTAAAACAACTAGATTTTGATGTGAAGAAAATACATATGAAATCAATAGAAATGTTAAAATATGATAAAGATTAAAATTATGTCCCATGTTGGAGAAATTCAATTTCCAAGATATAAAATTAGCTTTACATGACCAGAAAGATTCACAGAAATATTTGCAAATTTGAGCATTGCTGGAAAAAAAACAATGTCGTCAAAGCATTTGTCTTGCCCTTATCAGGAAAATTTACAAGAATTATAGGAACATAGGAACAAGAGTAGGCCATTCAGCCCGCTGAGCCTGTTCCACTATTCAATGAGGTCATGGCTAATCTGTGGCCTAACGCCATATGCCTGCCTTTGGCCCATATTCCTTTACTTAAATAACTTTACTTAAGAAAAAACATCTATCTCAGTTTTAAAGTTAACAACTGATCTAGCATCCACTGCCATTTGTGTGTAGAAGTGCTTTCTAACATCTCTCCTGAATGGTCTGGCCCTAATTCTCAAACTATGGCCCCTAGTCTTAGAAATTCAAACAGTGGAAATAGTTTATCTTTATCTACACTGTCTTTTCCTGTTAATATATTGAAATCTTAGATCAGATGAGCCCTTAACCTTTCAAATTATTTTAATGCCTAATTTACATAATCTCTTCTCATAATTAAATCCTGAATCATAGATCATAGATGATAGAATTCCAATGGTGTCGAAACAGGACCTTCAGCCCAACAAGTCCACACTGACCCTGAGAACATCCCACCCAGACCCACGCTGCTATGACCCACTTAATCTACACATTCTTGAGCACTACGGGCAATTTAGCATGGCCAATCTGCCAGGCCTGCACATCTTTGGGCTGTGGGAGGAAACTGGAGCACCTGGAAGAAACCCACACAGTCACGGGGAGAATGTGCAAACTCCATGCAAGACAGTTGCCCGAGGGTGGAATCGAACTTGAGTCCTGGCCCAACTCCCTCCCCGCCGGTATCATTCTTGTAAACCTCTGTTGTACTCCCTCCAAGACCAATGTATTCTTCCTAATGTGTGGTACTCAGATCTGCTCACAGTATTCCAAGTGGGGTTTAACCAAAGTTTTTGTATAACTGTAGCATTACACTTAAATCATTGTATCCCTCTAGATATAAAGGCCATCATTCCATTAACTTTCTTGATTATTTTCTGTATCTCCTCATGGCATTTTAAAGATCTGTGCGTCTGAATTCCAAGTTTCTTTGGAAATCCAGTGTATTTAACTTCACACCATCTAGACAGTAGCATGATCTATCTTTTTTCAGTCAAAATGGATAATTTCACAAAATAAAAACCGAAAGAACTGCGGATGCTGTAAATCTGGAACAGAAAAAATGTTGCTGGAAAAGCCCAGCAGATCTGGCGGCATCTATGAAGGAAAAAACAGAGTTAATGTTTCGCGTCCGGTGACCCTTCCTCAGAACTGTGTGTGTGGATAATTTCAAACTTGTTTTCATTGATTTCCATCTGCCACAGGTTTACCCATTCTTTATGTCTATCCATTTCCTTTGTAATTTTATGGTCTCAGCTGCACTGTCTACAACGCTGCCAAAGTTTGTATCATCAGCAAATTTTGATATATGACTTTCTATTCTGTTATCCAAATCATTAATAAATAATGCTAAATAATTACTTTGTCTCAGTATTTGCAGTAACAAAGGAGGATCACTGGCCGGAAGTTCCAAAGAAATTAGTAGTAGATCAGGAATAGGAACTAACACAAATCCTTGTGAGACACCATTGGTCACATCCTGCTAATTTGAGTATCTCCCAATTATCTTTACTTTCTGTTGCCTGCCAGTCAACAAATTCCTCTACCATGTCAGCAATTTGCCCTCAATTCAGTGGGCTTCTACCTTAGTTAATAGTCTCTCATGTGGGACTTTAACAAATGTCTCTGGAAGTCCATATACACAACACCTTTAGACATTCCCCTGTCCACTACCTTAGTCATTACTCCAAAAAAGTTCAATGACATTTTTCAGGTATGGCCATCTGTCATGCTGATTCTCCCTGATTAGCTGATTATTTATAAGGTGTTCAGTTCCCCATCCTTGATTATAGACTAAAACAATTTCTCCACCACTGATGTTAGGATAACCAGTTTGCAATTCCCTAGTTTTTCTCCTCCATCCTTGAAAAGCAGAGTAACATGCAATTTTCAAACCCAGAGGGATGACACCTGTATCAAGGGATCTCTGAAAGATCATAGTTAGGGCATCTACAATGTGCTCCCCTAAATCCTTTAATGCTTCGGATGGAAACTGTCAGGTCCTAGGGATTTGCTATCCTTCAATTCTGTCAATTTCCTCATTACCAATGTTTTAGTTACATTAATTTTATTCAGTCCCTGATCCTGATCTATTACTAATTTCCTTGGAACGTCTGGGAAGCGATCCTCCTTTGCTACTACAAATACTGAGATGAAGTAATTATTTTACATATCTGCCATTTCCCCACTGTAATTAAGAATACCCCTACTTTCAGTCCCTAGTGGGCCAACATTGCTCCTTTTTCCACCTGTTTTCATTTTACGTAACTATAAAATTTATTCTTATTGATTTTGATGTCCCTTGCAAGTTTCCTTTCATAATCCCTTTTAAAAGCTCTTCTAAGTTGCTTTGTGGCCTTTGCTGGTCTTTGTATTTTGCCTGGTCTTTCCCATTCAGCTGGGATCTGTGTTTTTTTTTGGCATTTTTGCAAACTTTTCCTTTCAGTTTAATGTTGCTGTTATTTCTTTTGTTGTCCATGGCAGTTTTTTTTCTGTGAAGTGGAGCTTTTCCTCTCAGGGGTATAAACTGGTTTTACATTGTGTTAAATGTTTCTTTAAACATCCTTCAATCTTCTCCAGTTGTTTTGCCCATTAGCAGATTTTCCCATTTTACAGTGGACTGACTCCACCTCATTTCATTTAAACTAAAACTCTTCCTGCTTTCAAAAGCCACATTGACCTTGATCTGGCCAAATCACTATTTGATAAATGTTCATGTACAATTAGGTTACTAATTAAATCCGACTCCTTTCCCATTAATAAATTCAATATCTCTTGTCCTGTTGTTGCATCAGGTCATTTTGATGTCAGAAACTATCCCAGGTGCATTCCAGAAATTCAATACCTTTCTGACAGGTGTTTGCCAGTCCCAATCTATGTGAAAGTTAAAATCCCTCATTAATACCACCCCAGCTTTGCGACACATTTGCTTAATTTCTGCATTTATACAATCTCATCCTTTAGAGTTATTGCCAAGGGTTTTAATCACAATACCTATTACAGTTTTAGATCCTTTAAAGTTATAGAGTCAGAGATTCATTCAGTACGGAAACAGATCCTTTGGTCCAACCAGTCCAGGCTGAACATAATCCCAAACTAAACTAGTCCCACCTGCCTGCTCCTGGCCAATATCCCTCCCAATCCTTCCTGTTCATGTATCTATCCAAATGTCTTTTAAACATTGTAATTATGTCCACATCAACCACTTCCCGAGGAAGTTCATTCCAGATGCGAACCACCCTCTGTGTAAAACATTTGCCTCTCATGTCTTTTTTAAATCTGTCTCCTCTCACCTTAAAAATATGCCCCGTGGTCTTGAAATCCTCCATCCTGGGGAAAAGGCAACTACCATTAACTCTATCTATATCTGTCATTATTTTATAAACTTCCACCAGGTTGTCTCTCAACCTCCTAGTCTTCAGTCAAAAACGTCACAGCCTTTCTTTATAACTTAAACCTTCCATACTCGGCAACATCCATTCTTCCTTTCCAATCGTATGTTCTCTATTGGATGCTTTCCCCCAATTATGTCCTCCCCCATCATTGAAATAATTTTCTTTCTAATCAATAATCCAACTCCACCTTCTCTGCCATTTTCCCTATTCATTCTGTAAACCTTTAAACTGCTATATTTAGTTCCTAATCCTTACCATCTACAGCCAGGTCTCAGGAATGGCTATTATATTATTATCTCCAGTTTGAATTTGTGCTTGCAGCTCACTTAATTTATTCCTTATGCTCTGTGCATGAGTACTTAGTAATACTTATTCGGGCCATACACTCTAATCTGTCCCTCAGCACTGCTGCTTTATTCGCCTGGTTATTATTTCTCTCTTCTAGTTCAAACAATACACTTCTTGTAGTTTTATTATCACCTGCCATCCCTGAAGTAACATTCCAAACTGTTTCTTTCCCTCTGTCTTGTTACTTGATTTTGAAAATGGACTGATTCCCCACTCCCACCAACCATTTACTCATTTAAATTCCTTCTGACCACCCTATTTAGCCTTTCTGCGAGGATATTGGACCTAGACCAGTTCAGGTGGACCCCATCCCAACAGCACAGTTCCTTCCTATTCCAATACTGATGCCAGTGTCCCCTGAAATGGAACCACTCTTTCCCATACCACTCCTTTAAGTGCTTGTTTACTTCCCTAATTTTTATACCCCTGTGTCAATTTTCATGTGGCTCCGGTAATATTTGGCAGATGATAACTCTTGAGGCCCTGTCCTTTAATTTTCTTTCTAATTCATGATGTTTTTCAAACAGGACCTGTGGAATTAAAGGAAGAAAGCCAACATTTGTACTGCATGAGAGAAGAATACTGATTGGTTGGAAAGTGGACTCTGTCAGGTTGTTGTCAAGGAGACTGCTGCCATCAATACTGTCTAACAGTTAACAGACAGGCTTTTTCTAAATTTAAGAACAGGCAGTTTTGACTCTGATTGGTTGCAGCATTGCTGTGAAAAATGAACCAGTGAATAGTTGTCACCCATTTTGTAGAGTGGAAACAGGAGCAGTGTGTGTGCACATTCCTTCTAACTACAAAGAACGAGACTCTGGTATGCACATATGCACCAGACTGACGGTTGTAAATTAGTTATCAGCATTGTTCTTCCCACTCTCAGGATTATCCAGCAATTGTTGTCCAATTGCAGTGACACGTTGGACTCCATGGGCTGAATTTTATTGAAAATCGGCCAAGTAAGCTGGGGGGAGGAACACAGTGCTGTGGTTAGATTTTCTGAAGTGTGGGCAGGGGATTGAGGAGTAGGCATCTTTGAGGGGTGTGTAGCAGTGGTTCAGAACGTTTGATCCTCTGGGGGTGGGGTGGGGCGGGGGGATTGCAGGAGACTTGTGAGTGGTATTTTGGCATCACCTGCTTGAGGTTGGCTTGGTTGAAGTCGCCAGCCACAATGTATAGGGCCTCAGGGAATTTTGTCTCTAGTGTGTTTGTGGTGGTGTAGATCTCATCTAGGGCATTCATCACATCTGAGTGGGGTGGTATGTGGTCTGCTGTCAGGATGATGGGGGTGAACTCTTGTGGTAAGTAGTAGGGACAGCATTTTACTGTAAGGTATTCTAGGTTCAGGGAGCAGTGATTTGCCAGGGTCGCTACATCCGAGCATCAGGAGGTGCTGATCAGGAAGTACACCCCACCATCCTTCGCCTTAGCCGAGGATGCCAATACAGTCCATGTGGTGTATGGAGAACCCGTCAGGGGTAGAGGGACGGTATGGTTATTTGAGCCGCGCACTCTTTGGAAAGGTACTGAATCACTGCCTGCACTTCCTGAGAGCTCTGCTGTTTGGACTCCAAAAGTTGCTGCCTGCTACAGAGATATGATGACAGCAAATGCTGAAAACATCAATACTCCTGCAAAATCTGAGTTGAAGTACTTGTTGTTTCGACTCATTGCCGCGAATAGAAGACAAAAAATTAAAAACATGTATCTATCTAGCCACTTATACAGCCTGTTGATCTAGGGACCTTGTAGATAATTACAATTGTATCCAATAGAAGGCCAGCCTAATAGTAACCATGTAATCACTGTTATAAAAACTAATCTGGTTCACTAATGTCCTTTGGGGAAGGAAAATCTACCATCCTATACTGGGCTACATGGGACTCCAAACCCACAACAGTGCGGTTGACATTTAACTGTGCTCTGGGCAATTGGGGATGGGCAATAAATACTGGCTTAGACAGCAATACCCACATCTCTTAAAGAATTTTTTAAAAATTTCCCGAATACATAACTAGGAAGTGTGAGGTTTGCCTTCAAAAAAGGCCACTGTTAGTCAATATTGCTCAATTTGCTATTGATCAGAGGTATAGATAGAGTAAACAGCCAGAGACTTTTTCCTCGGGTAGAGGTAGCTATTACGAGGGGGCATAGTTTTAATGTGAGTGGAGGTAGATATAGGGGAGACGTCAGAGGTAGGTTCTTTACTCAGAAAGTGGTAGGGGAGTGGAATGCATTGCCGGAGAAGGTAGTGGAGTCTGCCTCATTAGGGTCATTTAAGCGGCTATTAGATAGGCATATGGATAATAGTATAAGGTAGGGATGGGGGTTAAATAGACTTTAGGATTAGGATAAAAGTTTGGCCAACATCTTGGGCCGAACGGCCTGTACTGTGCTGTACTGTTCTATGTTCTAAGTTCTACGTTCAATTTCCATTTTTGATTGCTACCTTTGCCTTATTCATTACTGACTTACATTTCCAGGTCACTGCTGTATTACAACACTAGCCTGAGAGTCATTATGACCTGAAATTAAAATAGCTTTTGTTAAGCTTTGTGGGAAAACCAAGCAAATATGTGCTATAACATCCCGGTTTAATGTCTGGTCTCATTTCAGGCCTCGGTCCAAAACCTGAAAAAACACTGAAATGTGACACAGGGGTCCTGAGGATTTTGGACATCAGACTTGTATAGACCTTTTTTTTAAGTTTAGTCACTGTTGTAATTGTAAGATGCTATTACACATGTTGATGTAGAGGATTGGGATTAATTTTAAAAATAAGGTTTTTGCTTTTGTTTTACTCTTTGTGACCAGATAACAAAAGCAAAGTCCTGCCAATGCTGGAAATCCAAAATAAGAACAGAAAATGTTGGAAATAATCAACAGGTCTGATCGTATCCATGGATTAAATGACAGAGTTAAGTATTCCTCAAATGCTAACATAGATTTTCTCTCTACTGACACTGGCAGGCATGTTGAGTAATTCCAGCATCTTCTGTTTTATTTTTAAGACCAGATAAACTGTTTAAGAGGCGTTAGTTGTGTCAATGGTTGGTCAGAAAAGTATGGACTTGGAGCAACTATTTGGCATGCTCAAGTTATTAGCCCCTGAAATAAACTGTAATTCTGAAAGATAAGTAACCATGAGCCTCATGCCAGAGCACAACAGGCAGCAGAGGAATGATAATAAGCATCTGTGCTTCATCTAGCTCTAAGAAAACCTACTGGTGTGTATCCCGAGATAACAAGCATGGGGCTGGATGAACACAGCAGGTCAAGCAGCATCATAGGAGCAGAAAAACTTGACGTTTCGGGCCTAAACCCTTCATC
>JAHRHZ010000273.1:2578419-2625590 GCA_024137785.1 Ginglymostoma cirratum | reverse complement strand
CCAGCATCTGCAGTACCTTTTATCTCTGGTGTGTAACCCGAGCCCAGTTTGTAGGAAAAGGAATAGTGTATTCAGCCTCTCAGGCATGTTCTACCATTCAGTTAGTTTGTGATTGATTTGTGCCTCACTCCCCCTCTTTACCTGCCTTGACTTCATAATCCTTCATGTTTTTCTTAAAAAAAAATTCACATCTCAGACTTGAAATGTGTTGACCCAGAAATTACTGCCTTTCGAACACTGAGATGAGGTACATTTATAAGAGCCCAGATTGTTGTTCCTGGGGCTATGGCACATCTTAACAAGTGAAATAAATGAAATGGTTAAACAAGTTGCTATTGCACCAAGGCACACACTGTGAACATTTCATTAAATGGATCTCAATGGAAAAAGGATGTGATTAGAATATTAGAAACAAAGCATTTCTCTGTCCTCTTACTAATATATCATCCCTCCTGTGTGTAGATTCCTAGTCAGTAACCATCATTGTGTTGTTCTGAAGGGGTTGAGACATTTGATTTTCATTCTGTGTCTTCTCTTCTATAAGGTGGTAAATACGCACTGGTGATAAAATATTGTTTGTGTTCAGATGGCAATGCAGTGTTTTTTTAACCGTATACGTAGCTTATGTGAATGCAAAATATTTTACTTAGAGAAATTTTGTGAGAATGTTCAAAGGTTAACTGAATGTATTATAGTTGCCCTTTGTATGAATGAACACTGATAGCTAATATTATTCTCAACTGCATCATTCAAAGGTTTTTTTTTTGCTATGCTCATTACTCCTCTTTGTGTTTCACATGCTGTGGTACTTGTACAGTTCAAGTTAAGAATACCAAGTTGTTGTAAAGAAACCTAGATATATAAATTCATTCTTTTCACAAGGGCTGTGCAATTCAAATGTATAACAGTTATATAAAATATATGTGTGATATACATCAATGCATGCAATGTCTTAAAATATAGATGGGAATGCATGAGTTTGTGGTCCAATTGAAAAAAAAACACAAAACCATTAAGAAAATTCTTCTTTATATAAAATAACTTCATAAAGCATCATAAGAATGGTATTAGACATAATATTCCATTGAAAAACCCAAGGGATTATGAGATAGGGTTTAATGGGGTAGAGAAGTAGAGAGCCAAAGAAGTTTAGGGAGATAATCCATAGCTTAGGGCCTAGGCAACCAAAGACAAAGCCACTAATACAGGACTGAGGGAAATAAACTCATGCCAGTCAGAATTGAAGGAATGTGGAGATTGGGCAGAGGTCATAGAGCTGGAGGAGTTCACCTGAAGGAGTGATATTTTGTTTACTCTGTTTTTCTCTTCACCAATGCTGGCAGACCTGCTTCCTGTTGTATTTCACAATAACACTGAACTCTGACATCGTAATCTTTATAGATTATGGACAAAATTTCTGCATGTCCTAATTCGAAGTTTCAAGTTGGCACTGTCAAGTCAAGTTCCTGAATTCACGAATTGCAAAATTAGCTTGGTTTATTTTGTGAACACCATTCAATAACATTTGAAAATAATGTTGCTAATTTACACTAATTATACACTAATAATTGTTAAGACATTCCTTACTGGCTGCAATAGGAATGTACTAATTTAGTTCAAGCTTTTCACAGAAAATCCATTGTGTGTCTCTGGCTGTTTGTGAACAGAATGCTTTAGCCATTGCTCATCTGTGATGTTGGCTGAAGCCTTTTTTTGAAACAGACAAGGATGATGTTTCAGGCAAATGCCAGAAGAATCATTCTGGGATATTAATTGCAAACAAATCTCTGGAGTAACATCAGTGAACTACTCATAAACAATTTCTGGAAGAATTAGACAAGACGGGGTGATGACTACACATTCAAGCTTGTACTGTTCAGAGGCTGAATATAATAAAAATAGGCACTGATTTGAGAAAGAGCAGTTACCTGAAACAATTCAATTATAATTTTCTCTCTGTAGATAGGTAAACCTTCTACTCCTGAGACAGTCATCCTTTTATTTGGTGTTACAATCTATGGCAAATTTCTGACTTCTTAATATTTTTAAATTAGTCAATGTAATGGTCAAGCTATTCGAGGCAGAGATAGACAGATTTTTATTCAGCCAGTGAATCAAGGTTTATGTGGAAAAGGCAAGAAAGTGGAGTTGAAAATGATCAGGTCAGCCTTGATCTCATTGAAAGACAGAAGAGACTAGATGGGCTGAATAGCCTGCTTCTGTCACTACTTCTTATGGTCTTACTATTTATGAAGACTTACCTGCTAATTAAAAATAAAATTAAACATTCAAAATGGTACAAGGATAGTGAAGAAGGCATTTGGTCTGCTTGCCTTTATTGGTCAATGCATTGATATAGGAGTTGGGATGTCATGATGCGGTTGTACAGGACATTGGTTAGGCCACTTTTGGAATACTGCATTCTGTTCTGGTCTCCCTGATGTATGAAGTATGTTGTGAAACTTGGAAGTGTTCAGAAAAGATTTACAAGAATGTTGCCAGAGTTGGAGGGTTTGAGCTATAGGGAGAGGCTGAATAGGCTGGAGCTATTTTCCCTGGAGCATCAGACGCTGAGGGTGACCTTATAGAAGTTTATAAAATCATGAGGGGCATGTATAGGGTGAATAGCCAAAGTCTTTGCCCACGTAGGGGGCTGGGGGAGTCGGAGTCCAAAACTACAGGGCGTTGGTTTAAGGTGAGAGGGGCAAGACTTAAAAGAGATCTAAGGGTTAACTTTTTCATTCGGAGGGTGGTGCATGCATAGAACAAACTACCTGAGGAAGTGTGGATGCTGGCACAATTACAACATTTAAAAGGTATCTGGATGGGTACATGAAAAGGAAGGGTTTAGACAGATATGGGACAAACGCTGGCAAATGGGGCTAGATGAATTTAGGATATCTGGTCAGGATGGATGACTTGGACTGAAGGATTTGTTTCCATTCTGTACAGCTCTATGACTCTAATTATTTATAGCTAACTGGAAGCATGTAGTAATTGCTACACCACAAAAGATAAAGATTAGAAAGTTGGATTGATAAAATGATTGAGAATTAAATGGCAAGCTCTCTGTAGCTTGGTAACTCATCTACTTTGGCACTTTGTGCATCATTATCATGGTTTAAATTTGAGTTACAGATTGCCAATGTGACAAATGGAAATCTGAAGATGATATTGTGGTTGAGGCTATACTAAAAGCCATTGAGACTGAATTCTAATTATTGAATTATAGACCTTTTGAGAATATTTTTATTAAATCCATCAGGAAGACGAAAGCATTGAATGAAGGAACTCCAGCTTCCCGTAAAGAAAAAATAATATCCCTAGCCCAGAAATATATGTTACTACACCAATCATCTTAAATCAGTTTGATGGATCTTTTAGTCGAATCATAGAAGTTTCAGATAGCTTGAGGTAATTTTGACCAGCTCCACACCACTGCTGAGACTATGGTAGTTTATGGCGGTAGACTAACAAACTAAAGGTCATTAATTTAAATTTCAACATAGCAAGCACTGAAAGTGAATTTTAAAAATATGGTACTTTTCTGCACTGGTACCAGATAGTCTGGCCTACAAGGGACATCAGTCCCACACTACATGGTTAACTCAAATGTTCTCAGGGCAATAAGATATGGACAACAGTTTTGCCAACATCATAAAGACAGACTTTAACACAAAACGTTTCTGTTTAATCTTTTCCTGTTGTGATTATTTTGAAATGTTTAACTATTTCCCTCTTCAATGCAATGATTTACTGACCTTCATTAATGTTTTCGTGGTAATAACAATGCATCCTTTTCTTTTTTGTCTTCTTTGTCTATTTGGTCACCTCTCTAAACTCCCCCAATTTTAGTACATATTTATTATTCTCTTTTTTAAAGTCTCCTATGTTAAATATGCAAGTTAAATAGATTGTTTTTATTTTTAGTAGCAGGGCAGAATGTATCACTGACAACTAGAACATGGAGAGTTTAAATCTATCCATGAATGTTGGGTTTGAAATTGAATGAATGTTTCTTTACCTGCTACAGCTGGCAGTATGGCCATGTTATTATCTAGTATGGTCTAGCAAGGATGCTTGAGGCCAAGTGGAACTAGAAAACTGGGTGATGGTTATATGCCAATTGAATAAGGTGAGTAAGGGCTCTTTTGACACAGTGGTAGTGTCCTGATCTCTGAGATAGAAGGCCTGGCTTCAAGTCCCACTGATTCCCATGTGTCATGGCAGTTTTGTACAGGTTGATTCAAAAATACCTAATTGGATGAGAACTTGACTAGGTGTGTATAAGTAAGCAATGGCAGTGGAGCATGCACTGTACGAACAGGGACATAACTCTGACTATAAAAGCATGTACCTGGATTCTTTCTAACTGATATTTAACTTCTGGTATTTAACAGCCAGTGTTCTAAAATGCCTTAATGTAGAATATAAAAGTGAGGCTCCTGAGGTAGCTAGTCTGATCCCAATGGAAGACTGCATTCAGAAAGTCACTGACATTTTTGCGAGAAACTCAGAACTTTTTTTTGGGTCACAGCTCAGTTTCTTATTCTGCTTAAGTTACAGTGAAATGCCCTGAAAGCACCATGGAATTTTTGGTCTTCCAGTACAACGTCTGGGAAAATGTGAACAACAGGTAACTATAGA
This sequence comes from Ginglymostoma cirratum, assembly GCA_024137785.1. Classification (NCBI taxonomy): domain Eukaryota; kingdom Metazoa; phylum Chordata; class Chondrichthyes; order Orectolobiformes; family Ginglymostomatidae; genus Ginglymostoma; species Ginglymostoma cirratum. The sequence goes on along the minus strand of JAHRHZ010000273.1, from coordinate 2,620,943 downwards.
TAGGGTACTATTAAAAATACGCATGGTTAATGCATGTGTTCACCATTGTTAATGTATCAATATTGGTTACATTTACAGGTTACCCAGAGATTGCAGTTTCAGCAGATAACATCCTAAACTTCAAAGGCCAGAAAACTATGCTGGGAAAAGTTTAGTAAAACTTTGTTAGTTTGTTTAGTTTGGGAAAACTCTTAGTATATTTATGTGCAATTCCATTATTTTAACAAATGGACACATATATTTACTTTAAATGGATGGAGTCAGAAGTCACATGACACCAGGTTATCATCCTGGTGTCACAACGTGGTGTCATGTGACCTCTGATTTTGTCCACCCAGTCCAACGTCGGTACCTCCACATCTTAAATGGATGGAACAGCCATATGTTAAGGGTTTATATGCTACCATCACCAAGACAAGTTACGATATTGCTTAGTTAGTTCCATTTGTTGGTGAGGCTGTGTTTACCATCTGCCTGGTTGAAACTCCAATGAATTCTATATGAGTCCTGCAGCTAGGAAGATTACTTTTCACTTTATTTGGTTAAGTTATTCAAAACCCTGTGTGACAAAAATAGCACCAGTGGAATTTCAATGCTCGAGTTGGTATATCATATTTCTCACAATTATTAAAATTAATTTATATATCTAAAATGATTCTAACATGAAATTTGAGATTTTAATTGTGTTACGCTTAAAATGCATATATATGAATAAAGATGGTACAATAAAAACTGATCATTTTTATAAAACCCTATATAATTACAATTAACACAGGTAATGTGGAAATGAACTATTGGCAAATCAGAATTTGCAGACCACCTCAATTACTGTAATAATTACTGCCATATCTTCTACGTCCACCACAGACCCAAGTATAAACATTTAGTTCATTTCTAATACTTAAAGATTTACAGAAGAGGTGGAGACAGAGACAAAGAGAAATATAGAAAAATAAAGAAATAAAAAAGATCATACCTGTCCAATTATACCAGCAATTTTAGGTGCCGGTTTTCCTTTCTGGTGAGATGTTGTTGGCGGGCTCTGTCCGTCCCAATTTTTCAGCTCTTTAATGTTTTTTAAATACAATAGTGCCTTCAATCCCGTGCAATAGTCTTCAATTAATGTGAAGTCCTGATTTTGAACAGCACTGCATACCTGTGAGTGTACAGGTTATTTTAATGTGTGTACAGTCATTCTCATTTGCTTATAATATATACATTATACCATATTTTTAGCTGTTGGGAGAAATAGTTTGTTACTGGGGATATGGAATGATGAACAACATTATTGCTTCTATCTAAAACTACTGCAGATTTACTTAAGTGTCTATTAAATTCATTTATTGTCTGTGTCGCATTCTAAATATTCTTAATGTAACTTTAAGAAATCTTACTCTGACTTGCTTTAATTGCATCACCACCACTTATACTATACTACATCAAATTAAACTGGGAAGTCAAAAAAGGTCAGGAAGGTTTTGGACTGGAAAAGACTCTACATTTCATCTGATCCAAGTGAAAAAAAAGACTGATGATTCTTAATTGTATATTCCTGCCCCTTTCTTCCTTATTTTGTCATCATTACCTGCCTCCAATAAACTCCCTAGAAATTCCATTTCACACATTCGTTGCTATCAGTGCAAAAACAGTTAAATCTCAACTGTATATTTGAGCTCACGCACTTTTCTTTTCGAAGTTGGGTCAATTCTGTGCAAATTATCAGAATTCAACTTGTCCCTTTTAAAATTCTTTTATATGACACATTTCTGAATAGGCCAACATGTACTGTCTATCTTGAAGTGATCTTTAGAAGATTGTGGTGAGCTGCCTTCTTAAATTGCTACATGCCATGTGGTGCAGGGATATCCACAACGCTGCGAGGAAGTGAATGTGTCTCCTGCCCTTGTCCTTCTAGGCAGTAGAGATTGGAGATTTGAAAAGTGCTATTGAAGAAGTCTTGTTGAGTTTCAGTAATGCATCTGTAGACAGTGTACAATGTTGCCACGGTTTGCATTGGTGGTGGAGGGACTGTATGTTGAAGGTGATAGATGAGATGCCACTCAAGCAGCCTCCGTTGTCCTGGATAGTCCAGAAATTCTTCAATGCTGTTGGAGATGCACTCAACCAGTCAAGAAAATCATAGTCCTGAGTCAGTCAAAAGCTGCCTTTAGGTCAAAGGAAGTCACTCACCCTTGGCTTTTGAGTTTAGCTCCTTTGTCCTTGTTTGGACCAACACTATAATGAGGCCAGGAGCAGGGCACCCCTGGCAGAACACAAACTGAGCCTCAAATAATTCTTGAGTAGGTGCCACTTGATAGTGCTGTTGACGACTACTTCTGTCACTGGGCTAATTATCCTGAGTCGACCGATGGGGAGATAATTGGCTGGGTTGGATTGGTTGTGCTTTTTGTGTTTTCTATTCTTTTAAAACCCTCATTATTTGAACTCTTTTTCCCTTGAGCCTTCTTGTCTCCAAAACAAAGCTTTGCAAACCCTCGTCATCACTTAGATGCATTAAACAATTTGTTTTAATTGCCCTTTGCTGCATTTCCTCCAATACTTGGATAATTTAATGACCAGTGATTCAGATCTGGTTATCGTTTCTTAATGCTCTTTAACACTACAGAGTTGATTATTTTGAAATATCTACTAAAAACCTAATCCCTAGTGTGTCCTGACTTGCATCCTAAAACCATTTCTTCTGTCATTTACTTCCCTTTCTTAGTCTCATTACCTTGTACTTATGCATATCAAATGTCTTCGGCAATTGTCCAATAACCCATCAAAGCCTCTGTTTTAAATCAAATTATTTACCATCTACATCACTAAAATTTAGAATGGTCTGCAAGTTTAGATTTTTTGAGGCTCAATTTTCTGTCGGTACCAGGACTCAAGCCCACCTAGATCCTGCCTTCTCGAAACATTGCAGATCTTGGAATGTAGAGACCCCACAGTACTGTTAGAAAGGGAGTTCTAGGATTTTTACTCAGTAATAGTGATGGGACGGCAGTTAAGTTCCAAGTCAGGATTGTGCATGTCCTGCTGGGGAATCTACAGATGGTGATGTCCCCATGTATCCACAACTCTTGTATTTCTAGATATTAGAAGTCATGGGTATGGAAGGGGCTGTTAGAGGAACCTTGGTGATTTAGTGTAGTGTATCTTGGAGATGATATACCCTGCTGTCACTGTGCATTGGCAGTGAAGGGAGTGAATATTGAAGGTGGTGGATGGGGAACCAATCAAGCAATATTCTTTCTCCTGGATGGTGTCAAGCTTCTTGAATGCTGTTAGAGCTCCAGGCAAGTGGGGAGTACTCCATCACACTCTTAACTTGTGCTTTTGCAGATGGTTGACAGACTTTGGGGAGTTAGCAGATAAGTTGCTTACTGCAAAATTCATGGCCTTTGAACTGCTTTTGTGACCATAGTATTTATGTGTCCAGTTCTGCTTCTGGCAAGCTCCAGGATGTTGATAATAGGAGATTTGGTGATGGTTATGCCATTGTGATGCTGGGACGCATAGAAGGAGGCCAAGATGAATCATATACTTGGCACCTGCAGCTGAAGATGGACACAAATATTTCAAGCCTTGTCTTTTACATTGATGTGTTGACATCTCCATCATTGAGGAGGGCAAAAACAAAAACTGAAAGAGCCGGGGAAGCTGTAAATCAGGAAAAATAAACAGAAGTTTCTGGAAAACCTCAGCAAGTTTGGCAGTGCCTGTGAAGAAAAAATCAGAGTTAACCTTTCAGGTCAGTGACCCTTCCTCAGGGCTTCTGAGGAAGGGTCACTGACGTGAAAGGTTAACGCTGATGTTTTCTTCATTGAGGAGGGGGAGGTTTTTGGATCCTCCATCTCCTGTTAATTGTGCAGATGTCCACCAACCTTCACAACAGAATATGACAGGGTAGCAAGGCTTCGATGTGATCCATTGTTCGTAAGATCCACTTGGCCATATTTATTGCGTGCCACTATCACTGTTTGACATGCAAGCAGCAGCTTCATCATGCTGACACTGCATATTTTAAGTATGCCTGGTGATCCACACAGCATGCCATCCTGCACTCTTCCTTGAGCAGAGGTTGATCCCCTGGCTCACTGATAATGTTAAAGTGGAAGATGTGTCAGGCCATAATATCACAGATTGTGATTGAATACAATTCTGCTGTTGCTGCTGGCCAACAATACCTTATGGATGTCCACTCTTGATTTGCTAGATCTCCTTGCATCCTATTCCTTTTAGCATGGTAGTAATGCCAAACGACACAATGGAAGTTTACTCAATGTAAAGATAGCAAAGCCCTTTCAATTTTTCAGGATTAACAGGGGTGTGTTTGCCATTTTCATTTTAAGTGTCTTACTTGATGCTGGTGGTTTCATTCCTTTCTCGAGTGGCTTGCTAAGCCATTTCAAAGTCAAACTTTTATTCATTCATGGGATGAGGGTGTCTCTGGCTAGGCAGCATTCATTGGCGTCCCGAATTGCCTAGAGGGCAGTTAAGACTCAACCACATTGTTGTGGATCTGGAGTCATATGTCGGCCAGACCAGGTAAGGATGGCAGCATTAGTGAACCAGATGGGTTTTTCCAACAATCAGCAATGGATTCATGGTCATCATTAGACTCTTAATTCAAGATATTTATTGAAATTAAATTCCACCATCTGCCGTGGCAGGATTCGAACCCTGGTCACCTAAACATTATCTGGTCTCTAGATTAACAGTACAGCGATAATAACACAAGGCCATTGCCTCCTCCAATTGATGAAGTCACATGTAGACCAAACCAGAGAAACATGGTAGATTACCTTTTATAAAGGACATTAGTGAGCCAGGTAGGTTTTTATGACAATGGTTATGTGGTCAGATAGATTAGTTTTTAATCTCAGATTTTTATTGAGTTCAAGTTCCACCACCTGCCAGAACGGAATTTGGCCCTATATCCCCTATTAGCCAAATGGCTCTGGATTACTAATCCTGTATCAGTACCACTACATGACAACCTCCCATTTACTCTTAAGGTTCTTATTTTTATGATCTTGTGTTCTTATATTCCCTTTTAATCCTCCATTCCAAAACTGCAGAACCAGTCAAGTGAAAATGTGTTTCTATCTCATGAGGATGAAACTTGGGATTTTTTTCAACCTTGCACACAATCAAGGCAATGCCACTCAGTGCATAAAATATGACTTGCCTGCATTGCCAGTTGAACGACAGAGAATATGAAGTAAATCTTTGCCCCCTGTGCCCAAATAGCACAGGACTTAAATAGCCGCACTGCATAGTTTAGTTGGCTGGACAGCTGGCTTGTAATTCAGAGTTAAGCCAACAGCATGAGTCTAATTTCTGCATCAGCTGAGGTTACCAGGAAGCTCTATCCTTCTCAACCTCTCCCTTCACCTCAGGTACGGTGGCGGTCTGGTTAAGCCACCACCAGTCATCTCTTCCTAATGAGAAAGCAGACCTACAGTTCATTATTTGTCTTCATCTGAGTGCCAAGTATCTTTTCACTTTGGATGGTATTGTAGGTCAAAAACATTTGGTTAACAAAATTTATTGTCTTCAACATTTACTTATTTAAGATCAATTGTTTAATCACAAATGAAGCAAATTGAGTTTTTTTTTCCCTATAATATGATTTATATGATCCAATGGTCAACTATTTTAAGTTAATATATCTCATTCCAGTAAAATTAAACTTCAAAATTTCATAGATGGGATAATTATTTTTGAGCAACTTTGAAATAGCTAATTGCAAATAGTCAATCAATTATTGCACTTTAAATACCATTTATCTCTTTCCAACTTCCTTCCTTTACTTCAACATCAGGAAGAATGCATATGTATTTGTGTTACCAATAAAGTCTGGGCTCAGGCTGTGTACAAGGCAGTTGTGATCTCATTTATTCCATGTGCTTGATGGAGAAGAGTAAAGGGAAAGGGGCAGTGCTCTTAAAGAAATTGCCTGAACTCTCCACGAGACAAAATAGAGCGTATGTTGGCAAAGATGCGCTGGGAGCATCCAGTCATTTCAACAGAATTGCAATAACTTGTGTATAACAAAACAAACACTCCCACTATCTGAACCCTTGTGGATCTGTTAGATGAGGCAAAAAAAAAATGAAAACCAGGTGATATGTTATGAATAACAAAGGTCTTAGAGGTTATACATATAAATATTTGATGTACCTTGATTTACATGCAAGCCACAAAATTGGAAGCAGCTGTCACAAGCTGTTTTGAGTTAAGTGTTTCTGATGTCTATGGTTACATTTAGATTTTAACTCAAATTTAAAATCAAACACCATTAATCAAAATGGTTTTGATTGCATTTTTTTAACCAATATTTACTCCTGAAAGGCAGCATCCGTGCAGCTCTCTGAAGACAGTATTTGGAAAACAAGGAATATGTGACCAAGTTTGATGCCAATGGATCAAGCCCTGAGATGCTGTTATATGGTGAGGAACATGAAGGGTCTGTGCAGCTAGTGGAGAGTTGAAGTTGCCAGGTATCTGCTTTGACCTCCAAATTTTCGGCATTTAGTTTGCTTGATAAGATAGGTAGTGGAGAAGTCACCACAGGGTTGTTCTTTCAACAGAAAGAGATGACTGGTGGTAGTTTAACCTGCTGGTCACCACCCCTCAGGTAAGGGCAACAGTTGAGAAGGAGGGTCCTTTATGGTAACCTCAGCTAATGCAGGAATTGAACCCATGCTGGTGGTGTTAGTCTGCATTGTAAACAAGCCACCAGCCAACTGAGCTAATAGGAACCTGCATATTAATGAGGTGAGATCTGCAGTTATTAAGGCCAGTAACAAGGACCCGAAATGTTAACTATGTTTTCTCCTTCACTGATGCTGCCAGACCTGCTGAGCTTTACCAGCAACTTTGTTTTTGTGCAATAAATTCCCCTTAGTAGGCAATGTGCTGCTCCCTGTCTTACCTCAATGCCCAGAACTTAGTGAAAAGATTCATTGCATTGCTCCCAAGTCAAGAATGGCCTCGCCGGACATCTCGCATGATTCTGCCACTTTTCATAGCATAACCCATATCATTCAGGCCCCTATAAGATTCTGTCTGTGGCGTTTTATAGCTCTGGAAAAACTTCTAGTATCAAATGTGCAAACCTAAAAATAATGCATTTTATTGATTCTGAAAGTGAGATTTATGCCAACTTATCAGTTATGGGACATGGAAACATTGTTGTTATGTTACTGGACTAGTAATCTGGAGAAACAAAAACAGGAGTTGCTGGAAATGCTCAGCAGGTCAGCATCTGTGAAGGAAGAAACAGAGTTAATGTTTCGGGTCCGGCGACCCTTCCTCAGAACTGGAGACCTGGACTAATAACCTATAGAGATGCTTTCAAATCCTCCTACTGCTGGGGATGTTAAATTTGATTCATCAAGTAGAATCTGCAACAAAAGCTTACTATCACTGGCAATGACTCTAAAAATACTAGATAAGTTTGTAAACAACACAGAGGCTGATTTTTAACATAATTGAATAAATTCAAGATAACAACGTGTAGAGCTGGATGAACACAGCAGGCCAAGGAACATCAGAGAAGCAGGAAGGCTGATGTTTCGGGCCTAGACCCTTATTCAGAAAAATCAATTCAAGGCTGAGTTAGACAGCTTTTTAAACCTTGAGGGAGTCAAAGGTTATGGGTGAGGGGTATAGGGGGTATGCAAGTGGAGTTAAAACCTCATCAACAATGATCTTAATGAATAGAGGTGTACTGAATGGCCCAAATGAGATGGATCGAATAGCCTACTCCTGCTCTAATGTCTTATGATCTTATATTTATCAACGAGTAATGTGATTGAAACGCTTTTCAGAAACTGGAGCATTATGTTACATAGTAGTAAACGTCTTTTAAACTGTAAGCACAACTTTACAAAAGCAAAATCCTCTACACAACAATGATAACAGGGCGTTGTCAATTTGCATTGGTAAAATTATTTCAAGTCTGGACCAGTAACCTGCGTAAACAAACAATAAATGTGTATAAGTAAACAGTGAGGAATCATGACCGTGGTACTTCATAACGTAAAGGCTGATTTTCTCAGGTGGTCCCACCACTGCTGACGACCTTTGCAAGGTTTGTTTTGAAATTACAAAGTATCCTAGGTGTGGTTCACAGGAGTTAATGCCCTCTGCCTTAAGCAGATTTCTTAATCCCAGTGACATACATTACTCCTGTTATGTATGGTACTTGCAGATTGTTAATTGAACACTAGATGTCCCCTGATGGGACAATTACACTTCAAGGTCTCTCATGTTGCTTTTGTAATTCTTTGATGTGTGACCATCTTCTCTGCCCCTTTGTGAAATGGCATGTGGCTGAGGAGGTGGCACTTGCTCCTACTGGTGGTGTTCTTTCTGCTGCCCCTAGCTTTTTTGCTGTTTGCTCCTTTTGTTCCTCATCCCAGCTCAAGGTGGAGCTGCATATGCTGCAGTAAAGGCTGACAACGAGAAAGTTCAGCTGAAGATGAGTGAAGTCCAAGAGAGGTGAATTGATTTCCGAATAGTTGGAAATAGTGAGACCACAGTCTCAGAAGAAAGCAGCAGCTATCTGGCCATAGCTGGAGATCTTCAATGTACCTTCCATAGTTTTTCAGTTCCATTGAAGAAGTTCTTTATGCTGTGCATTTGCTTTGTCCTTTTTTCATTTATTCTTCAAAAGGACATTGCTAGCAATGACAATGCAAGCATTAATTGCCCATCCCTAATTACACTTGTAATAACCTAGCAATCCACAAACGGCTGAAAAATTCAGTTGTCACAACAAGACTGATTGGTTAAATCAGGTGGTCATTTCTAATTTGCTTGCTGCAATTATTTAGCTGCAGTGCCAAGGAGATTTCCCATTTGCCTACAAAACAGTTCCAGTAAAATCAGGAATCCTGGCTTCTTGTCCCTTTCAGGTAATTTTTAAAGCCTGCAAGTACTCAAACCTGTCCGGACCAAGCCTGCTCCTGACAGTTGAGATCCTGACCAATCATTCAGCAATGTGCCTGCAGATTCCATTTTGTGAAGTCAAGTCATTTGTATCATCACCTACAACTTGTATAAGGTATGACCTGAACTGACAGTGCTACCAGAACCATATAAATGTTGTCTTATAATTGATTCTTACAAAAGGGAATGTAGGCTGGACAGAGGAGCATATAGCTCTTGTTTTGTACAATACATTTTGTGGTTTTTTTTAAGAGGTAGAGAACAATGTTTGAGAGGGACAGGTGTTTGTGCTTGGAGAGGAGAGAAAAAACAACTTGATGATAGATCTTCAAACATTAAGCAACATCTCACTTTGATGACAATGATTCAGAAATATTTCGGCCCAAGTCCATCAAATAAATGTAGGAGAGAGGGTTGACAACCTGATGCTTCAAAAGGCTAGTATCATTTTTATTAGTCTCATTTCATTCACTTAGCTACATTTTCACAATACCTTGCATGTGACCTCAGTTAGAAGGTAAAGTTGCCATAGTCTTATCAGATCGGCTCTCTCATTAGGGAAAAGGGGACAACTGGTGATGGTTGAACCTGAGGGTCACCGTGCCTCAGCAAGGGGAAAGGTTGAGAAGGAGTGTCCTTCATTGGAAACTCGGCCGGTGCAGGAATTAAACCCACACTTTTTGGTTTCACTGTGTATCACAAACCAGTCAACTGAGCTGACCGATACCCTAAGTTAAAAGCCATTCCATTAATACCCACAATTGTGACACTTGTCTTCTTTCTTTCTATAGGATCGTCTCCAGATATTCTGACAGGCCCATGTCACATCAAGTAAATTAACACTTTATAGCATGCCGCTTTAGACACTCCGTATGACACAGACATTAAGGTAGATTGACACATGGTGCAGCATTCAATCAGGAAGCTTAAAAGTGTAGACAAGGTAAAGCACAAAGAAACAAGTAGAATTTGTAGCAGAAAAAAAAAACAGAAGCAGCTGACTACAGCAATAGCTGTAGATACAGCAACAGATTTGTGGATAAGCATACAGTTGGGCCTGTTTACTAAAATGAGTCATTCAATGACCAAAGGGATTTAATTACATCTAATTTTGAGAATGTAACGTATGCTGTTATTACCAGACTCTGGGTTAGGTTCCTCAGCTATTACAGTTCCAGATAGGATTTCTCACATTGTCAAGCTCCAGGGTCAGTGGAAATGAACTGACTTCCCTTCTTTATTTCACTCTTCCCCTCAGCTGGTCACTGCAAGATTAATTTCCAAAAGGATCCCCTAACTTTCTTCCACATGGAATCAATTTATGTTTGAGAAAAAGCCAATTTAATCAGGCGTTCTTGAATTAACAAAGAGTGAGTTTATTATTTACTAAATGTAAGAAGAAATAATAACAAAACTCACATACACACAGATTAAAAATTAGAAGTGAATTCAAAAAGATAGACAGAACTTAAAAGATATACTGTTCAGTCTCTGGGTTGTCCATGGATAGTTGTTAATAGAACATCAACAGTCAAGCAGATAATTTCATGATTTTTGCCTTTGCTGGTAGCTTGAAATTCTTTTGTTCTGTTTGAATTTGGCAAGCTTAATGGCTAGCTAGCTTCTCAAACTCAGAGCGAGAGGCTCCTTATTCTGCAAGGAAGGAGTGACTAGTGAATGGTTCTTTGACTACGATCTTCACACTCACTAAGCTCTCAAACCCAAGCTAGTACATGAGTACATTAGCTCACTGATATGCACAAGCAACTGAGTTCATTATCATGCTTTTACCTATAAACACACAGAGATCAGTATTGAACTGCCTTTTAACACTTCTGTGTGTTCTTGAAAGGGGAAGACATTAAACATGGATCTCATTCAGACTGCTGTCTTTTCTCACATCATATTCAAAGTCAGAAATAGCCACCAAGTGATTATAGTTCAGATTATAGTGAATTTCTTCCTTTTATGTTTATCTTTCGAAGTTTCCTTGACACCTTTTCTGTTGTGACATTCCAAGGTCTCTCTCTCTCTCTCTAGACAGCCGCTGAACCATATCCACCATTGTTGTGGCAGCATCAGCCATTTTAAAAATAAAAACACACATTGAAATTATTGCCCTTCAAGCCATAATTCTTACTTGAACTATATCAGTGCTGCTTCCTGTATCCTTCTAAGCAAGGCTAAGGGGCACTTCTATCTCCCATCAACTGAAGCTCAAGAAAATAGCTCACCCTCCACCTTCTTAGGAGCAGTTAGGAACAGTCAATAAATGCTGGACTAGCCAGTGATGCCGACATTCAGTGAAAAAATTTAAAAAAAAACACAAGAAATCTAAAAGAAAATTCAGAAGAACTTTCTTTGACCAAAGAGAATGTGAAATATGTAGCTGTTGGGAGCAACTGAAACCAATTGAAGAGAGGCTTTTAAAGAGATATTGGACAAACAAATGAGGGAAAAGGGAATAGAAGTTTCTGATGATAAACTTGGGTGGAGCATACAAACTTGGATTAGCCTGTTTCCATGTATATATTTACCAGGAAGAAAGGAAAAACAGTATATTTTTCAATGGAGAAAGAATGCAACTTTGGGATTCGGGCATCCTGGTTATGAATCACGAAGTTAGAATGCAAGTAATTAAAATGACAAATAGAATGTTGTTTGCTGCAAAGGGAAATGGAAAATAAATATAGAGTCATTTTTATACTTTCTGAGATCACACCCGGAACATTGTGTCCTGTTTTTCTCTCCTTATTTAAGAAAGCATTAGAAGCAGCAAAAGTATTAAAAGCAGAATGTTTACACAAGTGATTCATTATCTTTTAAGGACAAACTAGACAGGTTGAGCATCCAGTGATGTTTAGAAGAATGGGAGATGACCTTAGTGAAAGTATCAACTTCTGAAAGGAATTAATGGGACAGATGCTGTGAGGATGTTTCATTGAATCCATACAGTGTGGAAGTAGGCCATTTGGCCCATTGAGTCCACACTGACCCTCTGACAAACATCCCAACCAGACCCACCCCCTATCTTGTTCTTGCATTTCCCACCCTAGAAACTATGGGCAATTTAGCATGGCCAATCCACCTAACCTGCACATCAGTGGGAGGAAGCCAGAGGAAACCACACAAACAAGGGGAGAATGTGTAAACTCCACACAATCACCCAAGATTGGAATCAAACCCAGGTTCCTGGTGCTGTGAAGCAGCAGTGCTAACCACTGTGCCACCGTGCCACCCCAGGTTCTCCTTCACCGTGCCACTAAGATTCTCCTTAGTGAACACACTTTCAGAATAAAATGTTTCCCAATTAATACAGAGACGACGAGAATTATTTTCTCTCAGACCATTGTCGCCCTGCAGCTGCGTCATTCTCAGAGAGCAGTGGAGGCAGGATCGTTGAATATTTTTAAGACTGGGTTAGGTAGCTTCTTTAATGACAAGGAAGTCAGAAAGTATAGGATGCATACAAGGAAATGGAGATGAGACCATAATCAGATCAGCCAAGATCATGTCGTATGGTGGCACAGGCTCAAAAAGCCAATTGACCTATTCTTGCTCTCAATTTGATTGTCTATTCATATGTATGCAATAAACACACTTATATGGAAGTATATAATAGGAATCTATATATATTATTCTGCCTGGCAACTCCTCATGCCTATCCCCACCACCTCTCTCTTTTTCCTTGCAAATTCCATAATTTAAAGGATGATAAATTATAACCATTCAAGTGCATACATTTGTGCACGTACATACAAAATCCAACGTTTTGACCCTGAACAAAGAAGGTATTGTTGGGCAAGACTTTGTAAGTTACTGCAGTGCGTCTTGTAGATGGTACACCCTGCTGCCACTGTGCTTTTGGAATTGGAGGAAGTGAATGCTGAAGAATGTAAATGATGTGTCAAAGCAAGCTGCTTTGTCCTGGATGGTGTGTTGAGCTCTGTGTGTTGTGGGAGCTGCACTCATAAAGACAAGTGGATAGAATTCTATTGCAATCTTGACATGTGGTGGACAGGCATTGGGGAGTTAGGTGGTAAGCTGCTTGCTGTAAAATTTCTAGCCACTGACCTGCTTTTGTAGCTGTAGTGTTTACATGGCTCGTCCAGTTCAGCTTCAGATTACTGGTACCCACCAGAATGTTGATAGTAGGGGATTCAATGATGGTGATGCCATCAAGGAGCAATGGTTAGATTCCCTTTTGTTAAACATTGTCATTGTTTGCACTTTGTGTGGTGCAAATATTAATTGCCACTTACCAGCCTAAGTCCAGATCTTGTTGCATTTACACACAGAATACACTAGTAGCAGAGGAGCCATGAATGGCGCTGAACATTGTGTAATCATTGGCAAACACTCCTACTCTGACCTTCTGATAGAAATTAGGTCATTGATGAAGCAGCTGAAGATGATTTGACTGAGGACATTATCCTAAGGGACTCCTGTAGTGATGTCCTGGAGCTGACTGACCTCAAAAAATTAAAATTGAAATTATCTCACTTTTTACCATGTATGACTACAACCAGTGGAGAGTGCTAGGGCTTCTTGATAGCACACTCAGTTAAATGCAGCCTCACCTCACTTCTGCAGCTGAGCTCTTTGTCCATGCTTGGGCCAAAGCTGTAGTGACAAATACTTCTTGCATTTTGCACTGCTGTGTTGGGTTGTCCAATCATTGAGAAGGTTAACAAAACCAGAAATTGCTGGAGTAATTCAGCAGGTCTGGCAGCATCTGTGGAGAGAAGCACAGTCAATGTTTTGGGTCCATTGACCCATCTTCAGACATTCCGAAGAGTTTCTCCAGCAATTTCTGTTTCCAGATTTTCAGCATTCACATTTCTTTGATTGTTATTGAGAAAGGGATATTTTTCGAACCTTTTCCTCCTATTAATGGTTTAGTTGTCTGCCACCATTCATGATTGAATGTGACAAGGCTGCAGAGCATGGATCTGATGTAGTGGTGTGGGATCATTTTGCTTTGTCTGGTGCATGTTGCTTCTGCTGTTTGGCATGTAAGTAGTCCAATGTTGTAGCTTCACCTTGTTGAAACCTCACCTTTTTAGATCCTCTTCCTGCCTTACTCTCTGAAACTCTTCATTGGACCAAGGGTAATCCTACATCTTATGGCAGTAGCAGAGTGGAGGATAAGCCAAACTCCGAGATTGAAGATTATGTCTGAGCACAATTTTGGTCTTCCTGGTGGCCCACAGTACTTCATGGATTTTCCGTTTTGCATTGCTGGATCTCCTCAAAATTCATCCTGTTTTGCACAATTGTTAATGGAAGATATTGCCAATGTGAAGACAGGATTTTGCAATGGTGGTCACTCCTACTAATACTGTCATAGATAGAAGTCTGTGTCATAGGTACATTGATGTGGAAGGGGTCAAGTGTGCTTTTACCTCTTGTTGGTTCCCTTTCTATCTGCCACAGTTCCAAATTTAGCAGTTATATCCTTTAGGACCCAGCCAGCTCCATCAGTAGTAGTATTGTTGAGCCACTCATGATAATTATGGAAGTACCCCAGTGAAAGTACATTCTGAGTCTTTGCCACCCTTAGTGCTTCTTTCAATTAATGTTCAACATGGAGGAGTACTTAGTTGTCAGCAGAAGTAGGTGCTAGGTAGCAAGCAGCAGGATGTTACCTTGCCCATGTTTAACCTGATGCCATGGGACTTCATGGGTTTCAGAGCCAATGTTGAGGACTCTGCCAGCAGTCCCCTCCTTCAATGTATGCCCCCATTCCCGCAACCACCTCTGGTGGGTTTCCACATCAGCGGGGCAGCACATAGCTAGTGAAGACAAAGGCAATATCTAGGACATTGTAAAGTATGATTTGATGAGTACGGCTATGTCAGGCTGTTGTCTGACTAGCATCTAGGAAATTCTCCTAACTCTTTCTTATATTGATGGCCTCTATGTTCTTCCATGCTAGAGATATCATTATCTTTCTAAAACCTCAACCAGAACCTTTCATCATTTTAAAGACGTCTTATTTGGTTACGGTTCAACCTTCTTTGTTCAAGACAAAAATGACCCAGTACGGCAATTTGCACATTTTTGATATGCATGTCCAGATGTCATGTTATTTGTGATTGTGAATATTATTCCATCTCCTTAGACGTCATATTCAACATTCTGATGTGATGTCACATTCCTATAGGGACCATTGACATTTAAAGAAGTAATCAAAACACCCAGCAATTAATCGGTTAATAATATTTTTAAAAACAAGCGTTATTGTATGTCAAAAAGAATTAAAAAGTAAGCATTATTATCTTAACACTTTAATTGATATTTAAATACATTATGAGTTCAGTTTTACTTTTTACTTACCCCTCTCCCACCCCAAGAATTCTCTTATACCTTACAATAATCTTGGTTTCCTCTAGAGTCTGATATAACAGGGTGCCATGGTGCCCCGAATTCACTTTAATTCTTTCCAGTGTTTCAGCTGTCCTCTGAGGTAAGGTTCTATAGGCGTTATTCCACTTGAATCTATTTAACTATTTTTTGGCTCCACCTTACAAGCTTCATGACTATGACTGCTTCAGCTCCTCATTTGAGTTACCAGCAGATCGTCAACTGCCTTCCTGCTGCTACTGAACTAAATCTGCTGACTGCATTCTGCCACAAGGCCCTGCGAGGACCACTGTAGATGTGTTCCACCTACTATAAACTGTGGCCAGTATTCAAGCTACCTGTACTCCTAAGGAACCCTAATTGTATTTCAACAATAAATTTAATACTTTCATACCTCAAAATGAGGCATTGCTGGATACTATCTCCTTTGTGGTCTGTCTATCTGATGAGTTGTAGTCTATGCCACAGATAAGTCACAACTACTTGCTTTCATCTGTTGCCTAAACTGGACTGCTTGCTCTTTCAGCAAGCACATAGGTAAATGAAACAAAGAAACATTCCACCCCCTCCTTTTCCAAGATGGTATGTTTTAGGGTGGTTTCAAACAGAAACATAAATGAACTAGTTTACCTTAAACATAACTCTTCGATCCTGTAACCTGTATGAATAATTAATATTTCTAATGCAGTTTTACAACTCCTTCTTCCAGAATTGCTGGCCCTGTTAAGGAACTCTTATTTACAACTTTTGATTTACCTCCTTTTGTTCTGTGAACTACATACATAATTTAAGCATATTATTGCAGTAAGTGGCTTTCATTCTGGCTCCATTACAAGTGCAGAAATGAGTCATTCATAATTTATGGTTTACACTTCTACCTCTGACCTTGTAAGGTACATATAGCTTAGCTTTTAACTGTAATTTTCTCCAAGTTTTATTTGAATTGTGCTCTCTTGAAATGTCTCCCAATTTTTCTACCAGATGTTCCAAATTGTCTTTAATTACCACTTTAATTCCTAGAACAATACCTTCCACCACCACAGTCTATCTCTGAGACGTATAGAAAGCTTTGGCGTGATCTCGAACAGAAATGCAAATATTTCGAAACATATAAACCATAAACCAGAACAAACCATGAACAACAATGACTTGATGTTAAACTCACTTCATTCATTAAATGAATACATATATTGGTTCTGAATTTCTAAATATAATACATTTTCTGCACAAATTAGAGTGAATACTTTGACAGAACAACAATAAAACAAGCCTTCAGGAGAAAGATTTCACCAGTAGCAACTGTTTTATTCATTAAAACTAAAACGCATGCAAAATAATTACATTTTGGTCACGTGAAAATCCCTGACATTATACCAATTTTTCTTATACATCTCATTATTTTGGAACTTCTCCCTTTTCAAGCTGATCTGCTAATTGGAACATCTTATTTTAATCCAATAAATTAGTTAAACAATCTGTTGTGAGCCCAGCTTGAATTTTTGTCTGTGCCTCAGATCGCTTTGCCTGAGAAACATCAAAGGTGGACTTGGTACACAACACGTTTAGATTAATGTAGATGATACCAAAATAAATCAAACTGAGAATTTCTGAGTAGTTTTCAAGCAATTCTAACATCAGTCCCTTTCATGTGCCCTACAAGTGTACCACTACGTTGATTGGAACTCCTTTTAAGGCATTCACTGCTTTTGTATGCTTGAATCTCCAAGGATTGTTACAGTGAGATAAAATTTGAACATTAATGCAAACAGCAACTTGCTTAACTTTCAATAGATTTGGCTATTACTCAGCCGTAGAAATAATGGGATATAATTTAATCCTCAAAAATGGATAATGTTTAGTTGGTGGAAAGTTGAAATGATAAAAAAAATCACAGCTAATCTTAACTCACTCCTGGCTTTTAAACTGGAGGGATAAAGATCAATTTGCTCACAGGAAGCAGAGTCTTAAAAAATATTTTAAAAAGCCTGTTTTCACCTGACTTCTAATTTCAGCGACTGTCTGGTTTCCTTGACCTTGAGAAAATCAACAAGTAAAATTAACTGAGAAGGGCTGCATCCATCCCTGTTTGAGGGCAAGCCAAACAGCAAAGTTTCTACCAGGGCCAACTTCCTGTAAATCACAGAAATTGCTGGAGAAACTCAGCAGGTCCAGCAGTATCTGTGGAAAGAAAGGAGAGTTAATGTTTTGGGTGCAGTGACTCTTCTTCAGAACAGATTGTAGCTAAGAAAAGGTTGGTAAATATGCTAGAGATGGGCAGGGAGAGTAAATAACAGATGAAGATGAAGGCCAGAGAGGAAAAACAGTTGGATAGACAAAGGAATGGGTAAAGGTCAACCTGGGAAAATGAATAGCTGCTAATTGGCAACCATTGGTGGCTGACAATGGGTTGTTCTGGTCACAGCCCGTGTGATGAAAAAGTGGGGTTTGGGGTAAGGACATGGGAAAAGGAGCTCATGTCCTAAAGTTATTGAACTGAATATTAAGTCCAGAAGGCTGTAGAGCTCCCAAACAGAAAATGAGGTGCTGTTCTTCCAGCTTGTGCTGAGCTTGGCTGAAGCACTGCAGCAAACCTGAGACAAGCCTGATGTCGGCCAGGGAATACAGTGATGTGTTGAAGTGGCAGGCAACTAGAAACAATTTTAGGAACCCAGCACCTTCTCCCATATGCTTAGCCTAACTTCCACATACCGGGTCTTGTCGTCATGTGGGCTGCTACCACAAAATCCCATTGTCAGCTACTAATGGTCTCCATTAGCAGCTATTCATTGTCCCAGGCTGACTTTTATCCATTCCTGTGTCTGCCCAACTGTTTTTCCTCTCTCATTGGGCTTCATCTCTACCTATCATTTACTCCTTTCCCCTCCATCTCATCTCATCTTTAGCGAATAAACCAACATTTTCTCAGCTCCAACCAGTTCAGAAGCAGGGTCAACTGGACCCAAAACATTAACTGTGTTCTCTCTCCACAGACACTACCAGAATAGCTGAGATCTTTTTTTCCCAGCAATTTTCAGATTTTGTTTCCAATTTCCAGCATCTGCAGTTTTTTCCGAACTTTTTTTATCCTGTAAATCACACCTCATCCCTACTAAATTGCCATCTTGAGTCCACAATCTCCATCACTTCTCCATTTCCTTGTGTGATTTCTTTTTTCCCCACCTCAATAATTTGTCTTGACCCCCTCACTACTGATAAGATACAGAAGGCCATGTGGTACAAGACAGAAGTAGAGCCAATCCTTACACACATTTATAAAGTTTTGTTTGCAGAAATGCCCACTTCAAACATACCCCCACAGATACTGTTTCAGTCTGTTCCTATTTCTAGTGGCCCAAGGGAATGCCCAGTTAATGCCTATCACTTGCATATATTTAAATGCAATTACTCTGCAATTAACACCCAACGCCACCATCTGCTCTGTGACTGTGGCCTTGTGCAACAGGATTTCCCAGCCAACAGGCAGTTAGTTTGTAAATCAGACTGGCAATTGGGGTGGAAATCTGGAGGAACAAATGAAAACACATCCTGTAGTGAAAATGTCACAGCATTTGGGAAAGCCAGTTCTGGTGGCTTTTACAGCCATAACCTCCCATTTCATCCCTGCTCCAAAGTCCCACCTTTGTAACTATCCTGGTGAACTTTCAAAAATACCTTTGTTAGTAAACTGTCATAATGCTTTAAACACAACCTATATCATTAATCTCCAATTAATTGGTATTTTTATTTCGCTGAATTATATTTCTAAACGGTGTCATTTAATTTTAGTTCTTAACCTTGACATAGACGTTAGAAGGTTTTCTAGTAAAAATTAAAACTGTAACAATGTCAATGAACACAAAAAATAAGCTAAATGCTGAGTACTGTAGAAAACGTTCTATCTGGATACATCACAGCATGGTACGGCAACTGCTCAGCCCAGGACCATAAGAAATTACAGAGAGTTATGAACACACACCATTCTATCACGCATGCCAACCTTACATCCATTGACTCCATCTATACTTCTCACTGTTTTGGGAAGGCAGCCAACATACCATCAAAGACCCCTCCCACCACAGTTATAATCGTAAACACATGTACCAACAGATCCAGGGACAGCTTCTTCCCCACTGTTATTAGACTTCTGAATGGATCTCCCACATTTTAAATTTAATGTTGATTTTGCTCTTTGTGCACCTTCTCTGCTACCGAAACATTGTATTCCTCGTTCTGTTCATTTACCTTAATGCATGTTGTGTGGTATGATCTGACTGTATGCCCATAAGACAAAACTTTTCACTGTTCCTGGTACATGTGACAAGAATAAATCAAATCAAACCAAAATCAAATATACAGAATAGTAAATTCCCTGTGATACGTTCCATATGAAGTATTCCTTTAATACATGTATGTGGTCACTATAAATTCTAAAAGATAAGAACATAAGAAACAGGAACAGGAGTAGGCTATTCAGCCACTTGAATCTGCTCAAATGTTCAATGAGATGATGATGATTTGAACCCCCCAGGTCTCAGTTCCTCCTTTGTGCTTGCTCAGCATAGCTCTCAAGTTCTTGACATTTCAAAACTCTATCCACCTCCACTTAACCACTGCAGCTCTCTGAGGTAGGGAATTCCAGACATTCATTACCCTCTGGGAGAAGAAATTCCTGCATGTCGCAGTTTTCAATGTCCAATGCCCCCCAGTTCATAATTCTCTCAATATTGGAAACATCTTCTCAACATCTATCCCACCAAGCCCCCTCAAAATCTTGTGTGTTTCAATAAGATCATTGCTCATTCATTCATTAATATTACAAACAATTAAACAGATTTTCGAGCCAAAATACCAAAGAACTGCAGATGCTAGTATTTCATAAACTAAAATCAGAGATTGCTAGAAGATCTCAGCAGGTCTGGTGGCATTGTGGAGAGAAAGCAGAATTAATGTTTCAGTTCCAGTGACCCCTCTTCATAACCCTGTTTAGATTTTCAAACCATCAAGCTCCTGGGGCAACATACGACTATTATTGCCTGAGGGAGAATAGAGAATAATTCAAAAACATAGAGTGAAAATGGGGCTAAGAGGAAAGGGGGGTGAAATAAAGAGAGATAGGAAAAGGGCAAGTATAAAAGACAGAATGGGGAGGGAGAAAGATTAGTGGAATATTCTCAAAGAATTGTGAAATGATGCTTTTGTGACACTTTGTTGCTTCCTTTCCATGTCATTTGTTTAGCCTTGTCATCCACTGAATCCACTTCTACCTCCATCCGTCTGGAATTAAAGATTAAAGGCCATTCAGCCCATTCACTCCACAATAACCTTCTGAAGAGCATCCCACCCAGAACCACCCCTACCCTATTCTTGTAACCTACATTTCCCATGGCTAATCCAACTAGCCTGTACATTCCCAGACACTACAGGACAATTTATCATGGCAAATCCAACTAAACTGCTCATCTTTGGACTGTGGGAGGAAACTAGAGCACCTGGAGGAAACACACAGACCTGGGAAGGAAGTGCAAACTTGCAAAATGCAAGACACGGACAGTCACCCGAGACTGGAATGGAACCTGGGTCCCTGGTGCTTTGAGGTGGCAATGTTAACCATTGAACCACTATGCCACCCTTAGATTCATTTTGCAACTGGATCAAGATAAGGCAGGTCAGGGAAGTAAGACTGATGATCCAAAACTCACCCTCACTATAATCCAATTCATGCAAAACTTATTTCATCAACATTACCGTCTTCCATCCATCATCTACCTGTCAGAAATCTTGCGGTGATGAACAAACAGGTATGGGAGCTGTAGCTGTGAATCTGCACAAAGATGGTATGGACCATAAGGTCATTTTTGACTGGAATGAAGCAGAAGTGGATCTTAGCAGCTGCCTGCATGACTGAGCTGCCATTTTCAGGAACATACTCCTCACTTCCTAATTATGACGAAGAGACTGGAAAAGTGCTCTACACTTGATCTGCTTCAGCTGTCTGACTGGCAGATTCCCAGTCACTAAGGGACAGTGCTGTAAGCGAGTAACAAACCCCTTCATCATGTTTCTCTTTTCCATACTGTCAAATGCTTTCCATGTTGGAAACCCCTGCTCCAAAATCAGACATTATATGGACCAGAAGCCACATAATCTGAGAAAATTCCAGGCAAAGACCAAGGTCTCCATGGGTAATCTTGATTTCCTATTAGCAAATGGCTGTACACTACAGTTACAGATTCATACAGCACAGAAACAGACTGTTTGGTCAAACCAGTCCATGCCGATCATAATGACAAACTAACTTGGCCCCACCTGCCTGCGTTTGCCCGTAGACCTCCAAACATTTCTTATTCATGTACTTATCCAATTGTCTTTCAAATATTCTAACAGTACCCAAATCCATCAATTCCTCTGGAAGTTCACTCCACACACGTGCAAAAAGTTGCCCCTCATGTCTTTTTAAAATCTTTTTCTTATCATCTTAAAACTATGCTCGCTAGTCAGGAAATTCCCCACCCTAAGGAAAAGTCACCTGCCAATCACCTTATCTATACCCCCCACGATTTTATAAACATCTATAAGGTCACCCTTCAACCTCCTATGGTCCAGTGAAAAATGTTCCAGCCTATCCAGCTTCTCCTAATAACTCAAATCCTCCATTCCTGTCAACATCCTGGTAAGTCTTTTACGAACCCTCTCCAGCTTAATAACATCCTTCTAGAGCCGAACATGGTATGCAGCATGGACTAATTCTTAAAATCACGCACCAACTTCAGCCTTACAATCAACATGAAGAAAACTGATGTACACCAGCCTGCCCCAGGACAGCCTGAGGTTTCAGCTCATGACTAGAACCTGTTAGCAGTGGATAAATTCACTAATCTCAGCAGTGCAGTCTCTCAAGCTGTCTACATTAATGGCGAAACACATGTGAGAATTGCCAAAGCAAGCACAACCCTTGGCAGATTTCAAGCATCAATGTGGAAATGAAGAGGACTATGCCTGCCTGCCAAGCTGAAAGCTTACACAGCGATAACCCTGCCCACTCTGATCTATCCATGTGAGACTTGCACTTGTGTACGAACATTGTGCCAAGTAAATCAAACATTTTCAGTTGAGCTGCCTTCAGGAGCTTCTGAAGTTCAAATGGCAGGACTGAATACCTGACAGAATCAGGACAGAATGCTTGAGCTGGCATGCCAAGCATTCACATTATACTGAGCTGGACTGGTCATATAGCCAGGATGTCTGACACTTGCCAATCAAAGCAAGATTTCTGAAGAAGGGTCCCAACCCGAAATGTCAGCTTTCCTGCTCCTCTGATGCTGCCTGGCCTGCTGTGTCCCTCCAGCTCCACACTGTTTTATCATCAGAAACTCAGCTGTCTGGGGTATCCAGTCCAATTCACAGCAGAACCTTTTGGGTGCAGACTGGACCCTATCAGACACCGTAATGATGAATAGTCACCTTCACCTTAAAGGATGAGTAAGAAATGCCTAGCTTTTATTTGGTAGCTTTTCAAGTATTGAGCTGACACTGCGGGGATGTCAATACTGAGAATACAGGTCATAAATTTCTGATGCTATAGCACATTGGAGCATCAATATGTGTCTACTCCACCCCCTTTTTTCAGTCTCGAACTGGTTTTATCTTTACTTCAATTTCTGTTTCACAGCTCTTCTGGCTCCAATCTATTTTCCTTTTATTAATTCTACTTTTCTCCTTTTGTTCTGTTTCACTTGGCTGGATTCCATTATGGGCTTTGGGACAAAATCAGAATTGTCAGCCTGCACTTGCTGACACCAAAACCAGCTCAGTAGATCTTGCTGAACATGGCCTCTTCATTGGCTGCCTCTCTGGTCTGGTAAGGACAACGGCTGAGGCCTGAATGCTGCAGAGCCAAACAGAGAGCAAGCAGAAAATAAGTGCTCTGTCTTGAAACCTTTTCTCCAACTCTCCCATGGGTCTTTGGAGCCCAGAAGGAGATGTGAGCACCGGTAAGGCAGGCTAGAGACCAGGAGGGCACCTCAACATAGAGATACCCTCGGAGGGGTAGATCTGAAACTTAAACCAATGAATTGAAGCCATTAGGTACCGTGGAGAAGAGGAGAATGCTCCGCTGATTAATTGATGGGTCCATGGGCAGGGTCTTCCGAACCTGCACTTTATGCCCAAACTCCTCATACTGAGGCATGGCGCATGAGGCTCCAACGAAAGCCCCACCCTACTGCAAGGAGTGGCCTCTACACATGGTAAAGCTTATTTCTCCAGTAAAAACTGCCAACATTTTCGTTCACTGTTCCCTAAGTGTAGTGGGAGCACAGTGTTCAGAAATTATTCCTGCAGTGGGAATGATTGAGAGAGATGTCTGGTCTTGCCCAAGATTTCAAACTCACCATCACGGGGTTTCGGGAATTCATGCCAGTGACTTTGTTTCTTAAAGCCAGAATTTGTTTGCCTATTACTTTTGAAGTGAGTAGTTCAAAATCCTTCCAAGAGGGTATTTAAGAGTCATCCATGTTGTTACAGGTTTTGAGTCATATTTAGGCTAGTCTTATTTCTCCAAAGGAAGTGAATCAGTTTGGTTTTAACAACAAACAAAAAGTTGTTTTTATTCATTCACGGGTTGAATGTGTCAGTGGCTAGGCCAGCATTTATTGTCTATCCCTAATTGCCCAGAGGGTCTGGAGTTACATGTAAACCAGACCAGGTAAGGTCGGCAATTTCCCTAAAGGACATTTGAGAATGAGTTGGGTTTTTCAAACAATTGACAATGGATTTGTGGTCATCATTAGATTCTTAATCCCAGAATTTTATTGATTTTAAATTCCACCATCTGCTATAGTGGGGTTTGAACCCAAGTCTCCAGAACATTACCTGAGTCTCTAGATTAACAATTCAGCGATATCATCACTAGGCCATCACCTCCCTTTGAAGTGGTTATAATGGCCACTGGTACTATTTATTAGTGAGAATTATTAATTGGATTTAAATTCCAGCAGCTGCTGTGATGGGATTTGACCTCGTGTCCCAACAGCATTAGCTTGGGACTCTAATTACTAGTCTAGCGACATTGCCAAAACCATCTCCTCCAAATTTAAATCTAACTTTTAAGTTAACCATGAGCAATACTATTCAGAATTGTAAGGATCCACAAGAGTCCCAGCTGAAATAGTAAGAATTTTGTAGGATAATGTAAAATCTGA
Organism: Ginglymostoma cirratum; assembly: GCA_024137785.1. Classification (NCBI taxonomy): domain Eukaryota; kingdom Metazoa; phylum Chordata; class Chondrichthyes; order Orectolobiformes; family Ginglymostomatidae; genus Ginglymostoma; species Ginglymostoma cirratum. Next base: position 2,596,410 of record JAHRHZ010000273.1, on the reverse strand, counting down.
TAAAGCTATCATCAAAGAAAAGTTCACATGTTCAAATATTCATCCACAACAAAGAAAAACAATGCATTCAAATCCGAATATTGACCATTCCTTGTATATTGTTGTATACATGCAAAAGTACAGTTGACCACTTTATAAAAGATCCTTCCTAACAAAATGAAGGACTCTTGTGATCTACTGTATTAAAAGTCTTTCTTGATTGTTTATTGGATGTCAGCATAGCTCACAAGGCCAATGTTGATTGGCCATTCCTAACTATCATTGAACTGAGAAGTTCATAGAATCATAGAATCCCTACAGTGTGGAAAGAGACCATTTGTCCCTCTGAAGAGCATCCCACCTCAACATTCACCAATCCCCATAGCCCCATATTTCCCAGAGAGCCTGCACATCCCTGGACACTACAGACAATTTATCATGGCCAATCCACCTAAGCTGTACATCTTTGGACACAAGTTCAACTAGGCCATTTCAGAAGACAGTTAAGAATTAATCACATTACTATTGGTCATATTAAGCATGACCAGGTAATAACAGCATATTTATGTCCCTGAATGACATTAGTGAATGAGATGGATTTTTTTAATAAAAGACAATCAATGGTACCTTTTATTTAATTATGTCTTATGTTCAGAGACATGCTCGTAGCATCATCAAGTGTATCAAGCATTTGACCTGGGGATATAAAGAACCCATGCTCTATCTTAACTCAGACCACTCGAAGCATGGCCGTCACTAGAAATCTTCTGTTGTAACCGAATATTTTAATACTAGCCCAGGCACTAAATTGTCCATGAATGCAACGTTCATATATGTTAGTGAGATGTAATAAATGTCTTTTGGATCTTTCAATACCCCATTACCTAAGCCCAGTTTCCTATAAGAGATAATATAAGCATTGCTGCATCAGTTAAAACAAGGTACTGGAGACAAAACCCTCCTGTGACTACTATTGAGATCAGCTTTCAATTCCAAGTTTCTATCAACTGAATTTAAATTCCACCAGCTGTCACAATGGGATTTGAACTCGTCCTTGGATCATTAGGATAGGTCTTTGCATTACTTTTGCAGTGGCAGTACCACAATGCCACAATTGCTGCTCTAACATAGTACAGTTCGTTACTGTTACAAGTTTTCTACCGACTAATTTAAAAACAATGGGAAGTTCAATATAAAATGTGGCATACCACCAAAATGTATTGTAGGACAAGTTCACCCTGATTTTCCCCTATTAAAAGCAGTTTTGTTTATTTGATGCTGTCAGAATAACAGAGGACTTTCAGCTTACCACATAAAACAGGAATTCACATTATAACCACAGACTCCTGACATGCCCTCCTACACGTCCTCCTCAAAGCATCCAAATTACTAATCTACAAGAGTTCTAACGAATACAAATATCAAGTAAGAGCAGAAAAACAAAAAAAAAACTTGTGAAAGAAGCAGCAAGAAAAAAGAAAATGTTCATTAGCAGTAATTGCCAGGCTTCTCACTGAAATCCACCTTTGGGCAATTGGCAATATTCCTAAGTTCAAAACTTTCAACCACCTGCCAGCAAAACAAGCTGAATAAAATCCAATCATGCACAAAGTTACACGATGGAATTACAGACAGTCACAGAAGTAAAGGAAGCCATTTGGCCCGTCATGTTCATTCTGACTCCCTGTAAGACCAGTTCACCTTGTGCTGCTCTCTGGCCCAGAGCCCAGTAAGATCCTTTCTTTTCAGACAATGATCCTCTTCTATTTTGAAATTCTCTATTGACTCTGCTTCCAGCACACTCTCAGGCAGTGCATTACAAGTCCTATTCACTCACTATGCAAAAAAAGGTTTTCCTCAATGCCACCATTGCTTCTGTTGCTAATTAACTCAAAGCTGTGCCTTCTGGGTCTTGATTCTTATTTGAGTGGGAACAAATACGCTTAGTTTTCTCTGTTCTGCCTTCCCTTGATTTCTTCTTCCCTTCTTCACCTTCTCATCTTCAAGGTGAGTGGTCGTAAATACCTCAATCTTGCTATGCCATTACAAATTCCACATCCCTGGATGCATTCTCATAAACATTTTCTGCCCTTTATTGCCTCCTTCAGATTGTTCCTAAAGTGTGGCATCCAGAACAGGACACAGTACTCCAGCTGTGGTTAAATAAATATTTTATACAACATAATCCCTCCAGCATTGCCATTTTTCAGCAAATAGATTCTGCACTGGTAAGCCCATCCACTGTCCTTAATTGGATGGGGCTCCTGGAGTTGGATGCTTAATTGGTGTCTCCTCAAAGTGTCACCCTTGAGTCCTCATGCCACACATAAGTGCTCCCACCTTGTATTTCTTCCTGATATTAGCACTGGACCCACAAATTAGGAAACAGTCAACTCTTTATGTCTTGTGAGAACTTACAAATGTTTTGCAGGTCTTACAAATGTTTTCTTGGATTTTTTAAGCAGCTTTAGAACTCAAAGGTCCAGAATATAAAGATGCAGCGATTTTTCCAGCCCAGGAAAAAAATATGAGTTTTTTTTAGGATTAACGGGAAGAAGATCTTGAAGTGCATGGGGTAGTGTCCCTGCCTCTAAGCCAGAACATTGGGTTCAAGTCATACTCCTGGGCATTTTCCTTCTTCGTTGTTTGCCACTGGCTAATGAGGATTTGTTGCCTATGTCCAAATGGTCTTAAACTGAGTAGCTTGCTAAACCATTTCAGAGGCCAGTTTGTAGTCAACTACATGGAGTCACACATAGCTCAGAGCAGACGAGGATGGCAGATTTTCTTTAATAAAGGATGTTATTGAATGAGGTGGTTTTCTCCAAGAATCAATGATAGTTTCATGGTCACCATTCTAAGACTAAATTTCAATTCAATATTTAGTATTTGAATTTAAGCTCCACCAGTTGCTGTACTGGGATTGAAAGCTAATGTCTGAGCTTAAATTAGTCTGTCCATTGTCTTCATATTACACCCGATCACGAGATGAACTTAAAATCTCATGTTCATGCCACGCCCAATGGGTCTAATGAAGAGTCATGTAGACTTGAAACATTAGCTTGTTCTCTCTCCACGGATGCTGCCTGACCCGTTGTGATCTCCAGCGGTTTTGTTTCTAGATGAATAACTCCAGTTAAATTCAAGGAAGCCTCTTTGAAGCCTGCTTCTCTGGAGAAAAATCCTTTTATTTGTCTGCAACATGGACCATTCCTGTCCATAAACATCATCCTAATGACTCATCATGTACTTTAATGAAATTCTGTACCATCCTATCTTCAGCCAACTGGGCATGAACTTTCTGAATTCTGCCAGTCATGTGAATAAACATTAACCATATTAGTGGTTCTTGTTATTCTGTATGGTAAACTCTTTCCTTCTTCCTTATAAGCTTGTATATGTGTGACAATCATCATCTGGATTAAAATGTATGAATAGACTATCCTTCTAATATAACCATAAAGAGAGTTGGCTGTGGCTCACTTTAACATTAGACTTCACAAAAGAGGGAAACATGTCACACCCTGTTTAAAAAGCGAAATAAAAATCAAAACACCTTTGCTTAGGGACTGAATGTGGAGAGGATGAAATTCTTCGTGTCCAGAAGTGGAGTTGATAAAGGTTACAGGGACCTTAGCTGTACTTTCTATTCAATGATAGTAAATACTAGCCACGTACAGGAAAAGAGTTACCTCTGCTGCTAGACAGAAATTATCACTTCGTCATCTTGTGATCCCTGTCCATTACATCTCCCTCCGTGTGCCTTACTCTACCCATTATTTTGGAGCATATCATTTCCATCTTATCTTATAACTTCCATGACTGAACTGTTTAATAATTCCCTACATCAATCATCACCATCATCATTTCAAAATCAATCACTGTCTTGCAGATCTCTGACCCTATCCACCCTCTTTGACTTCATAAACTTGAGTGTACCTGGGGTACAATTAGCCCAGTTACACAATTGATTCAGCAAGGAAAGATTAAAAACCAAAAGAAAATCTGTAACAGAAAAATAATATTGTTGGTATTGGCAGCAAATGTAGAGGGCAAACTATTTATTAACAATAAACAGCCATGGGCAGTCTATCTTGATACTGCTTAAATGCCTCAAAACTGATAAATGAATAGAATTGTGCCTTACATTTGCCATGTTTACACTGGCTGCTCTACTGACTTAATACCAAGATTCAAAAGCGTGACAATGCACCTCAAACACTATCTGGAAGTGCCGCAGCAGTCATTCTGAAAAAATATTGTTGGACTTCAATGCTTAAATGAAATGTACCTGCAATAAAGAGGCACCACAATTCAGAAACTGTAGTCCTGATTCAGCTGAATCAATCCCGCCAGCAGCTAGAATTGGAAATCCTGGTATAGCCTTACCGATAGCAGATACTGCTCGTAAAGCTATTGGCCTTATTGCAGTTCCTAAAAAGAAAGGTTAGGATATAAATAGGATCGTAATAACCTCAAGCATTTAAAGTTTTTGGCTTATGATAAGCTTTAATATATTATTTTTCCATTAAACTTATTGTTTTAAATGTTTATGCTGCGTGCACAAATAACATTTATGTGAATTAATGCAGAAAAAAATGTGAAAATAAAATTAATCGGTATCAAAAAATGATTGATTTACAAATGTTTTTAAACCAAAATGTTCTCTTGCATTTTATTATGAGCAACCATATCATATTAATACTCTAAAAAGGATGAAAAAATGCAGTTACAATAATGCTGAGAGAAGTACTCTTACCTTAATTTACAAAAAGAATGATGTAATTTAAATGGCTAATTATGTTCAATACAATAATATATTTCCTAGAATTCTGCTTCTTAATACAAATTACAGCATGTGGCTTCATGTTTCACAGCAACAACAGCATAGGGTATAAAATGAGCTCTCAGAGAACAAACTGCAAAATTCTATCACGATCCATTTTAAATTGTTTTGGATGCACTTTACGGTATCTGTTCCTGTGGGATTACTTAAATAATGTAATTTGTTACACTGCAATCAGAAGTTATCAATTTCAAGCAATGTATTCACGTTTGGAGAAAAGGTTTTCTTATCTGACAATCAGTTTATTGCTTTAAGAACCATTTTCACTCTTCAGATCTTCAGGTGTCCATTTTGGAAAGTCAGAATAATATGAAAGATGATGAGAGGTGTATGTGATCTAAATAGAGTGTGTGAAAATTTGCCAAGCCAGTCCCTTGAAATAACTGGCATCCTAAAATGCTGTTAGTATTCCAAAGATATAATAAAACCTTATTTTGGGAGAGGTGTGAAAATAAGAATCAAAGACAGTTTTGATGGTTGGTTGGTGTCAAAGACATATTGTTTGGCTGGCTGATCTTCCCTTGTCTAACCCAGAATGTAACCAATCTTTTAGGTGGATCCAATTACATTAAAGTCAGGAACTTCTTTAGAGCAGACCTAAGGACTGCTCCAGGGACTGAGCTATTTTTGATCTGTGTAAATGACTGTGCTGAAGGAACAGAGGCAAAGTTTTACCACCTTTTGTGAGGTAGTGAGAATAACGATGAACACGATGACGCAACTGAGCAAGAGCCTGAAAGTCAGATTCAAGCAGTCAAGAAATAAGAATTATTGCACTAGATGTTTCCTGAGCTGGCACTGTAAGGTGGCAAGAAGCTTACAAAGTAGTACTTACATCTCATTAATTACTCAATTCACTGTATTAATGTTTGTTCCCACCAACTTCTGCCCAATTGAGAAACTTGATGCTGCAAAAAACGTAAGAGCGAAAACCAAACTGGTACCTGTTAAGGGTAGGCATCCTTAGAAGAGGCTTCGCAGTGGGGTTAAAATTGTATCAGAGATAAAAGGTACTGCAGGTGCTGGAGAATCCGAGATAACAAGCATGGGGCTGGATGAACACAGCAGGTCAAGCAGCATCCGCTGTACCCGTTGTGGCTTCCTCTACATCGGGGAAACCAAGCGGAGGCTTGGGGACCGCTTTGCAGAACACCTGCGCTCAGTTCGCAACAAACAACTGCACCTCCCAGTCGCGAACCATTTCAACTCCCCCTCCCATTCCTCAGATGACATGTCCATCCTGGGCCTCCTGCAATGCCACAGTGATGCCACCCGAAGGCTGTAGGGACAGCAAATCATATTCAGCCTGGGAACCCTGCAGCCCAATGGCATTAATGTGGATTTCACAAGCTTCAAAATCTCCCCTCCCCCAACCGCATCCCAAAACCAGCCCAGCTCATCTCCACCTCCCTAACCTGTTTTTCCTCTCACCTCAAGCCACACCCCCATCTCCTATCTACTAACATCATCCCGCCCCCCTGACCTGTCTGTCCTCCCTGGACTGACCTATCTCCTCCCTACCCCCCTACCTACACTCACCTTTACTGGCTCCATCCCCGCCTCTTCGACTTGTCTGCCTCCTCTCCACCTATCCTCCTCCCCCTCTCTCCCTATTTATTTCAGAACCCTCTTCCCCTCCCCCATTTCTGATGAAGGGTTTAGGCCTGAAACGTCAAGTTTTCCTGCTCCTATGATGCTGCTTGACCTGCTATGTTCATCCAGCCCCATGCTTGTTATCTTGGTACCTGTTAAGTTGGGTTTCAGCCTCCAGACTGGGTGGATTTATGGCTGTGCCAACTCTTCAGTTTAAATGGAACTGCTACAACTGCAGCAGATGTCTCGATGGTCACTGGCATGATGTCTCCCTGGACTACCCAACCATGCAACTGGGCAACATTAGCAGCGTACCAACATCAAAATATCAGATTGTGTCTTCACGTGCAGGCTCAGGCAATGGTTTTTCCCTGAGTTAACAGATTAGTGAGCAGAAGACAGCCAGCAGCTTCTGGTTACAGTTAGCGTGGTCTTTGGGAGTGAGGCAAGTTATTGACACTCTAGCCTTGATATGGAGAGGGTGTGGCGAAGGCATAGGGACATTGATCACCTCAGGCTCCAGGTTTGAAACAGACGCATTAATGGTCATGTGAACGGACTCAATCAAAACAGAAAGAGGGTGAAGGGAGAGGCAGCAGCACAAAACCCATTACAGAGAAGGAGATCTCTGGGGCAGAAGAAGCAGATCTATAGACTTATTGCAGCTATCTGCAAACGTCCGACACCCATGCAGAGGGTGTGTCAGGATGTCTTGAGCCATCATGTCACACCTATACCCATAACAGTCAGATAATGCATGACAATGTACATACAAGTAGCTGTCACGACTTATACATTCTGGCCATTTACTTGAAGCTTTATCTTAATTGGGACCACTCTGGGAGGAGCTTTATCAATTTAGCTGTATCAATTCCTCTTCCTCAGGCCGATTTATTTGTGAAGCCCTTTTTTGAGGTGGCTTTGCCCTTCGGCCTGGATAGTATGTGTTTCATCCATTTTGATAGCCTTGTATGAGGCAAACTCTATGACAAGTACAACATGGATGTTCTTGTTCCACGCTGTATTGTGGAGAAACCTTCTGTCAGTTCTGGAAGTTTGTGGCCCCTGACTCCAATTGCCATCCTTGGTGACAAACAGGAGCCATAAGTATTATCTGCTGGGGACTTGCTCTGCAGTTTGGGGGTAATCCAGGACGGTACCATCCATGGACCCTTGAAGCTCCTGAGGCCCTTGTTTGGTGTTTGTGTGGGAAAGGGCCAGTTCTCTGGCCTTCTTGAAGTCCAAATCTGGTTCAGTCAGTAGCTTCCTTTATTATCAATGCCATAAGCTGAGTGATAGTCTTAACATTTCCTGAAGTGCTCCTGACTTGTACTCACAGAGTTCTGCCAAATTCCACAATCTCATCAAAAATTCAGTAACTGGTTCCCCAAGAAGTCTATTTATCATGTTAAACCTGTGATGCTGCAAAGTAACAGATAGTTTGGGGTCATAGTGGTCTGCTGTTTTATCAATCAGAGTGTTAAAAGATTTTGACTCCCGGGGTTGCTGGGTAGGTTAAACTCTTTGTGATTCTAAAAGTCGGGGCCCCACAAGTGGTCAGGAGAATGATTGTTTGTCATGATCCCCTTCTATCCTATTTGCCTGAGAAGAAGTATCTCATTCTTTCAGCATACTGCTGCCAATTCTCCACACCTGCATCATAAGGTTCCAGTCTCCCAAACATCGGCATTTCCCATACTTCCCCATCATAGTTTTATCGGGTTGTTGGAAGGCAACACTGTCCAAAATTATACTCTTGTTACCAATATAATAACTCAGTGAGCCCAACAGGGAAGGAACATCAATTATTGTTGAACACCAAATACAGCCATTTATCATGGCATACAATGGCTAGTCCCTGCCTAGGACAGACAGTTCTGTAGACCCACCCCCAGGTCTCCTTTATTTATTCTCGAGGGAATCCATTGTGGATATTTTAAATCAATTTGACCAGATACATATATTACACATCTGGGGCAGGTGGGACTTGAACCCTGGGTAGGTCTGGGTGGGAAGCTCTTCAGAGGGTGTGTGTGGATTCAATGGGCTGAATGGCTAGTTTCCATCCTGTTGGGATTCTCTGAATGTGAACACGTGTTCATGATCAAGCTAATTTTCATAATGTGAGTGAACTTCAGGCAAAGAAAACATACGCATTTGAAGCGTGCCCTTCAGGAAGTCTTGTTCTGAGACAGAATTTAAATTTCCACAGGAGCTTCGAGGCCAGACTTTGTGACTTTTGAAATTTAGTAACACCAAGCTTTGAAGGAAATTTACGAAAGCCTAGATATTGCGCTGAACAGTCCTTCCATCGTCATTCTGGCTTGAGTATGAGGGGACTGGGTGCCTTCCACTACTGGCCAATAGGGAAGAGTAAATAATCTCTGTGCACCACCCTGTACTTCTCTTAAGGGACCCTTGAACTGTTTTGAGTGGCCTACTGAAAACTTCGCAAAAAGTGACGCCCTTATTCTTAGGCAGTACTTAACATAGATAATATTTTTGGACAGTTAAATGTGGCTACTCCCAGAAACTCTCAGTTCCCTAGAAATCAGGAGCTTGAAAGAATGCTGATTTACACTGAATGCAATTTTAGGAAAAGTAGAGAATAAACCAAGAGGAGAATTTAATACTGTGGCAATACTGTGGTTTTAAGAGGTTATTTGTCCCTTTTTTTCAAAGAGAAATTGAATGAGAGGTACGGAACTGTCTATAAAAGGTAAACAGCTTGTGAGGCCTTGGGTTTTTTAACAGTTGGAGCAATGGAGGCAGCCTGGATGGGTTTGGCCCGCTCTCACAGACCAGGCATTCTAGTTTTTTTAAAAACCAAAAGAACTGTGAATGCTGTAAATCAGGAACAAAAACAAAGTCGCTGGAACAGATCAGCAGGCCTGGCAGCATCTGTGAAGGAGAAAACAGAGTTAACGCTTCGAGTCCGGTGATCCTTCCTCAGAACTGAGTTCTGAGGAAGGGTCACCGGACCTGAAACGTTAACTTTGTTTTCTCCTTCACAGATGCTGCCAGACCTGCTGAGCTTTTCCAGCAAATTTGTTTTTGTTCTAGTTTTTTTTTAGTTTTTAGGTTTAGCTTTGATCAGCTGCTGTTGTGCGCTCGGAGAAGTAGAAGCTATCTTTTCCCTCTCTCGGTTACAACTAGCAGCTTGGGGATTCTGTCTTCTGCTGAGTTACTTGTGAGACAAATCTATTTTTCTGAATTTTTCTTTTTGCCAAAAGGTGTGTTTATGGGATGTTGCTATATTGGAAGAGTTAATCAGTAATAGTTACTGTATCTATTGTTCTGCTAAGTTTTCTAAGAGAGTTAAGTTATTTTAATTCCTCTTTGATTGGTTGTGTTTTAACTGTAGTTTTAAAATAAATTGGGTTTTACTTTACATTGAGTAGTTTGACCAATCGTGTTGCATCTAGAGCATGTCACTTCACATTTGCTTTTAAAAGAAGGAAACGTCAGAGTCTAGGCGACCTTTTTAAAATATTTTCAGGGGGTCTGGTCTGGTCCATAACAAAACCATCTCTAGTTGTGGGTTTGGTGTCAGTCGGCATTTAATCATAAGGGAAGGTGATACTGCCTTCCTGCCTCTGCCTTGGTCTGTGTCTGTGTGTATCTCTGTGTATATGTGTGTGTGTGTTTATTTCCCTATCTGTGTATGTGTCTGTGTGTCTGTGTATCTGTATGTGTGTCTGTGTGTGTGCATGCGCACATATCTGTATCTGCATTTGTATCTGTTAGTGTGCGTGTAGGTGTATGTCTCTGTGTGTGTACGTGTGTGTGTGTGTGTGTGTGTGTGTGTGTGTATCTGTCTGTCTGCGTACGTGTGCATTGCATGCTGAAACTCATCCTCTACCTTTGTTGACGATCCCAGTGCACCGAACACTCATCCGTGGCCTGTGTCCTTTGCAATCCTGGGCATCGGGTGGATTCATTTCCGGTAGCAACCAGCAACCCCCTGATGGTGCTGGTGAGCACTGAAAAGCTGAGGGTCTTTAGCCTGAAGCTTTTGGCATGCGGGCCTTGCACCTCCTATTGGTGAGTATGTCACTGAGCAAGGTGCAGCTGTTCCTGAAAAGAGGTGACAAAAGGCTCTTGCTCATTGGGTGAGACCCCCAACTCCCACATTGAATTCTGACCTGTGTCCAGACCCACATTTAGCTCATTAAAATGATAATTGATCACTTCTAGTCTGTGAGATTTTACATGAATTGTTTGCTCCTATGTCAATATTTCAGAAGTTTTCATCTGAAAATCTTATTCTGTTTACACCAGTAAGTTTACGCAGTATTAATGGGTCGTCTAATTCAATGCAAGTATCTGTTTTATGTAAAACTGAAAGAACTGCAGATGCTGTAAATTGGAAACAAAAACAGAAATTGCTGAAAAAGCTCAGCAGGTCTGGCAGCATCTGTGAAGAGAAATCAGAGTTAACGTTTCGGGTTTGGTGACCCTTCCTCAGTTCTGAGGAAGGGTTATCAGACCCAAAATGTTAACTCTGATTTCTCTTCGCAGATACTGCCAGACCTGCTGAGCTTTTCCAGCAATTTCTGTATATTTTTTATGTAAGTCATCATACACACGATGAACTGCAGGCCAACATTTAGGTATTGATTGAACCACATCTTTGAAACAAGTTGCAGAGTAAAAGCCAACATAAACAGTATACGGTCACTTAAATGAAAGACATTTTTCAATATGAGATATTGAAAGTCTGGGGCATGATGCAATAAAAGGTGCAGGAGGGAAATGGAAAGACAGCCTCCATCTCATGGATCCTCACCAAAGTAGGCTACTCCTCCTTCCATTCTGTCATTTACTGTCAACGAGACACATGTACTAAAATTCTTTTTACCACATTGCTCCTTCATTTGAAAGGACAGAGAATGGTGTGCAGGACACTTAGCTGTGCTGCATTTTCATCACTCTATTCCTTGTAAGCATGAAGCATGTCGATTTTAGTGGTTTTAGGTACTGAAGAGTGAATTACTGGATGATTCAGTGGCAGCAGCAAGTGAAGGGGAAGGAATGCACTTTCTGAAGAACCAGCTTGTGCTCTACTCCAGTTGATAAATGTGGCAATCACAGCATCATTCTTGGAAGTAGTACCAATGGTCCATCCATCCCCCAACAATCGAATTTCAAAGGAATGGATAAAGCAAAAGCAAGGGGGTAAGGTACTGAAAGGTCATTGGTGCCTGAAGAAATAAAAAAACACTGACATACGGGGCAAATGCCTCTTTTTAATGAAAAACTGCGAATGATTCTTTTCCTCTATAATTAATAACCCGCCAATAAAGTTGTTCTCATGCACTTTGAAATGTGCAACTTCTGAGTACATGGAGAATCTGGTTTAATTAAAGGTGATGACATCTGTCACTCGGTTACTTTACTAGTGCCAGTCTATTTCAACTTTCTTTCCAAGATATTACGTTTAGTTTTGTACAATGTTAGGAGATTACCAATGTCGGTGTAATCAGGGAATGCGAGGAAGGGGAAAGCAAGACAGAGGAAGTTTTTAACTCCTTAATCATGTGGTTTTAAAACCATGATTATATAAAATAATTCATAATTGCGGCAAAGTTATGAAAAGGCCATCAACTGATAACTGATAGTTGGTTACTAGAATATTGCTGTTCGTGAAAACAAAATCATATATATGCAATTTACATTATTCTCTCACAGGAAACCAAATGAGGAAAAGAGCATTGGAGCCTGACATTGTTCAATCATTTATACTTTTAAAAAATGAACTCAAGGAGCAGTTTTCGATTCTTTCCCTGTTCTTTCAGGTACACATAGCTTCGACATTCATAATTGAAGGAGGTGGAAGGGATGTTCCTGATTGTGAGGCCTGAGATATGAAGATACTGAAGCCATGAACTCATTTCCATTGAGCTGATGTGTTGTGGAGTAACAGTAAGCTCGGTAGTTACAGGGGCTTGATGATCTGGGATATCTATACACCAGGTAGCACCACGCAGGTGAGTGAGGAATGAGGTAAGCAAGTTGGTGTGTAGGGCAATCAGGCCAGGAAAAGAGTGGCGTTGGAGCAAGAGATCAGAGAACAGCGTAACTGGAGGAAAGGCAACTGTACTAATTCAGGTTGGGGGGAAAATTTGAATACCTGAAGGGAGTGGTGAATACAATGCAATGGTGGTCAGGATGTGCCAGGCAGCAGGTGGGATGGCGGGGCTAGAAGTAGCTGACTTCAGCATAACAGAACTTTGCTAGTTGGTAGCTAACCAAACTTGGGGCTGGCATCAGGGGTCTTTATTTGTACATGCAGAAGGACCAACACCTGTCTCGTCTTGGGCACTGAGCATTCATTTAGTGATCCTGACCAACGTGGGTGGTCTTGAATGTGAGCCTGCTGCCTTCTTCTTGGCTTAGGAGATCTGTTTAGTGCGCAAGCAACAGGTAATGCATGACTTAATTTCTAGGCTTTTATCCTTAAGCACATTCTGCCACAATTATTTGTCAGCAGTAACAAGGAGACTTTGAAAAAATGCTCCTTAACAACAGTCTTCAAGGGTAAAATCTCAATTCTTAAAAATGTTTTCAACAGAACACAGAGAGGACAAATAATTTCAGACTTGCTACTGTAGTTCTGCCTGACATGTACTGTATCACAAATAGGATTCACAGCTCAACAAAGAATTAATTAAGTGCCAAGCAGCACAAATACTGAGGTGACTTGAGTTCATCAATGCCAAAGATTACCATGTAATCTATAAAGCAGAAATAGGTCTACTGTCTAGTAACTGAGTAATGTTTCATTTGGAAACAATCTTTTCATATAAGCACAAATAGCTTGAAACCACTGTTCACAATGTTCAATCTCTCTGCTTGCTAACATCAGTTTGTAAAATCATTAATTCACAAAAATTATGTAGCTGAATTTGAACTGATTAATTTATTCTAAGCTTCTCTAGTCCTTGCATGAGTGTTGTTGGATTTTCAGTGCATTTTAAGTTTTAAGAGAGGAAATCAAAAATCCACAGACTGTTCATTGTTGTTCAGCTTGGTGCATTCGCTTCTCATAGTATGACCGACCACTTGTGCGGGGAATGCTAATATTCAGAGAATACTAATTGCAAGTAAAGGTGAATTGTCAGGATTTAACAGACCTTAGAAACGTGGGCAACATGGGTTAAAATTCAAGTTAATTCAAGAATTCAAAATGAGTGGAAGCAGACCACCATCTAACATATACCCTGCCTGATTTTACCTTCAAAGCAGGCAATGTAGTGGTCAATTTTCTAACTGCCAAAGTTCTGTTTTCTACCCCATATTTTTCAGTTCTGTTCTGTTCCACAATCCGGGCGACCTGCAAACCCAAAACCTCCTGCAGGAAGAAATTTTCCTACTGACCATTCCTTCTGATAAAATAGAAACAGGAAATGCTAGAGCTGCTCAACAAGGCATCAGCATCTATGGAGAAAGCAAAAATACAATTCACCTTTCACGTTAAATGACCTTTCATTAGAACCTGTTGAGTATTTTAGGCATTTTGTGTTCTTATTTTCAAGTTTCCAGCATCAGCAGTGTTTCTTTCCTTTGTAAGAAGTAGAAGTTTTGTTAACTGCGGTGAGGAAGGACCATGGACAAAACGGCCACTTGGGCAGGAAGTGTCTATCAACTTGATGATTACATAGCTCAGTTATCTGCTAGGCGGTTGGGTCACTGTGTTGTCAATGTTCCTGGAGCTTGCCAAACACTATGGTAGAAAAGAGAGACAGCTAGATTTCCTGCCAATACATCACTTATTCTCCCTACCAATCCCTCTAGACATATTTTGTAAGCTTTTCCACCTTCCAGACTGTCTTCAGAGGGCTGGGAATACTTAAGCCATTATCTTCTTCCCCACGAGAGCACCATTCTATATTAGCAACAGGTCTTGCCATTTTATGAATGATGGGATAAATCATCCTGCAAGTTTAATTCCTTACAATCAGCATTGGAAGTCAGGACCAGAATGAGGCATTTAGCCCCAAATCTAGGCAAGAATCTGGAATGTATACCTCCTTATGGCAGCTGAATTCCAATGTCTTCAAGGGCAGGATTTTAACTGGATCTCCAGAACTCATTCACTATTATGTTGTGAAAAACTTTTCATAAAATAACAGTGGTGACAAGCTCGCATTAAGAAATGAATCATTGGAAGATAGATCGTCCTGTTTCAAGTTGAACCAAAGAGGTTTAAAATAATTCCGTGGAGCTAAAGGAACACAGCAGGGCAGCTACATCAGAGGAGTAGGAAAGTCGACATTTCAGATCTGAAGAAGGGTCCTGACCTGAAAGGTTGACTTTCCTACTCCTCTGATGTACCCGCCCTGCTGTATTCCTCCAGCTCCATACCATGTTGACTCTGACTCTAGCATCTGCAGTTCTTGCTATCTCCAAGGTTTAAAATCATGCTGAGAGCAAGATTGTGCCAAATTTTATGATTCCATCTGCTGCCCATAGGTGGCTTGGAAGAGCTGCAATGTTAATTAACTCACCACATCCTAGCTACATGCCATAAACTGCCTCATATACGTCAACCTAGTGTATAAGATGACCCCATTCTATCATCTTCAAAAACATCCTTTTGGATAATCTCTTTGCACAAGTTGAGCCCCTTTTCAGTTCTTAAATGCTGTACTCCCATGAATAGCTGGCCCCAACTTTTCACCTGAGAAATACATGTTCTACATTCCCCATGCTGCAAATCAGCACATGGATCAAGCAGGGAGCACAGGCACATGTCCATATAAAGCAGAATGTGTGCTTGATGAATACAAATGGGTCCTACAGCAAAATGAGCGAGGTATGAAGCTACTTTCAAGGTAAAAAGTGTAAGGTTTTCTGATTTGCCAAATAACTGTACTGCAGCAAGGGAAATTGGTGTTTGTGGTGCAAGAATGGAGGAAGGACAAATTCGCCCAGAAGAAGATGCCCAAGACCAAAGGTGCAGTCTGTACCGGGACCAGTCATTGACCTGATCCTAAGAAATATGTGTTGAAATGTGTCCTCAGAAATTGTCAGCATTGTTACATTGTCACCAGAGATGCAATGAGCATATAAACATTTAATCTCTTGAGTCCAGTAGACATTTCACAAGAAGCTCATTGGTGTTGCCACTTTATGATCCAGGCAGTCTATTGTTGCAGAACACCAAGATTGCTCAGAGGTTACCAAAAGACTTTGATACCAAAATTACCACTTTGCAGTGATTCTTCATCAGGCAGTGGCAAAAGCACTCTTTCCAATTATGTTACATTTGCAACCCAGATGTAAGACTCATTTTGGTATGTTCACTGCCAAACAATGGAGTGGAAAGGTTCAGAAACAGTACTGATGATAACGATGGGAGAAAACAAGATTCACAATGGGCAGATGAACAAAATGAAAGCCTATGATAATTTTCAAACATAAAACCATCAAAACATAAAAACATCAAGTTCCTGATGTGTCCATGACAACGGTTGAGTGGATGAGGAAAGAGTACAATTGTGGATCGATAATGTGTGGAATAGGTGGGATACATGAAGAATACAACTCACTAATGTGGGACATATTCCAATCCCATATAACTGACGAGATCAAGATCTAAACTGAAACCGAATCAGTACCATAGTTTTACCAGGCGTTACAACATTTGTAGTTTATCCTTTGAATGTGTGCCTCAACAAACCATTTCAGAGTAGAATAGGTGATGATTGAAGGTGTAACACCTTCACAGAGAATAGAAAATGCATGCTGCTCCATTTCTGTGTTCTGACGAAGGGTCACCTGGCCCGAAACGTTAACTCTGACTTTTTCTTCACAGATGCTGCCAGACCTGCTGAGGTTTTCCAGCAACTTTGTTTCTGCTTCATTTGATATTTTCTGTAGTGAAAATATTAAGTCGTGGGATGCTGTTAGCACCTGCTGTCATCAGATCATTAAAAGAATATGGGCTACACAATTCAATAGATGAAGAACAAAATGATTTGTTTCGTGGGATTGCTTTGTAAGTGACTATGTCACATCAGATCCAGAGTGGGATCTTTATGTTGATTCTATAGCCGAAGGGGTTTGGAATGAATTTGATGACCTTTTTGTGTCAGACTTTGAAGACAATGAATTTGAAAGTTTTAAAACATCCTCATTGTGGTTAAAGATGTTTTTGTAGAGTTAATTCATTCAATAAACTGCAACCTTAATTTTATATGAATTACTAGTGTTATCTTTGATTTCAAATTGAAGAAGTTCATATTTAGCTTGAGGGTGAGAAACTTTAGTTTGTTAAAAGTATCTTAGATTTAGATAAAGGCAAAGGCAGAAATCTAAGGACATATGTCACAATTTTCAACAAAGATAGACTATCGAGAAAGAAAAAAACTCTACGAGAATGATGATTTTTTGTAACAAACTAGGAATGTTGAGGTTGCTATCGAGTTGAAAGAAAGGGCATATAATGTTGCAAAGCTTCCTGGTAGGTCAGAAGGTTAGGAAAACTTTAGAAATTAGCAAAGAGCAGCTTAAACACGGACAAGTCAACTGGACCTAATCAGCTGCATCTAAGGGCATTCAAAGAAATCTGAGCTTTTACACTTTGGAGGAATAGAAAAGTAAAACACATAAATGAAGAGAGACAATAGAATGCTGCAGTACAGTGGATCAAACACAAGGCACAAATTCTATCATGCGGATTTTAAAAAAATTGTCTATGGGATCTGCACATCTTGCTAGGCCAACATTTATTGCCCATCCATAATTGCCCAGAAAGTTGTTAAGAGTCAACCATATTGCTGTAGGTCTGGAGTCACATAAAGATTACCAGTTAAGGATGGTACATATCTTTCCCTGCAGAACACTAGGGAGCTAAATGGGTTTTTACAACAATCGGCAATGGTTTTATTGTTGACATTAGGCCTGATTTTTTATTAAATTCAAATTTCACCATCCGCCAGTTTGGGATCCAAACCCATGTCTGCAGAATATTAGCTTAGGGCTCAGGATTACTAACCCAGTGATACTACCACTGTACCACCATCTGTACCGATACAGCAAATCGAACAATGAACAAAATCAAAGAACAGCACAATACAGGAACAGGCCCTTCGGTATACCAAACCTGCACTACACATGATGCCTTTCTAAACTAAAAACGTTTTGTCTCTATGCGGTCTGTATACCTCTTAAACGTTGCTAATGTATCTGTTTCTACCAAATCCTCTGGCCGTGCATTCCAGGTACTTGCCACTCTCTGTGTAAAGAAAAAGCCTCTCACTTCTCATTTAAACTTTCCCACTTTTACCTTAAACCTATGCCCTCTAGTAATTGACATTACTACCCTGGGAAAAAGATTCAGGCTATCTATTCTATTCATGTCTCTCATAATTTTGTAAACATCTATCAGATTGCCCCTCATTCTTCAACATTCAAGTGAAGAGAAAACAATTTTGTCCAATATCCTCTCATAGCTGATACCATACAAACCAGACAATGTCCTGGCTTTTCTGAAGAAGCGTCTAGGCCCGAAACGTCAGCCTTCCTGCTCCTCTGATGCTGCTTGGCCTGCTGTGTTTATCCAGCTC
>JAHRHZ010000273.1:2524077-2573419 GCA_024137785.1 Ginglymostoma cirratum | reverse complement strand
CTTTTCTGATGAAGGGTTTAGGCCCGAAACGTCAAGTTTTCCTGCTCCTATGATGCTGCTTGACCTCCTGTGTTCACCTTGCCTTAATGTAGCAGCTTTAACATAATAACATGTCTCAAACTGCTTTACAGGAGAAATATGAAACTAAACTTAATACCAAATTGATATTAGGATTAAATCATCTGGGGTCTGAAGACACAACGACCAACCATAGGACAAAAGGAGTTTGACTGGAGTAAGCTAGTTCACTCCTCTCAACTCAATTATTACTAGCAAAGAGAAATTCTGAAGAGGTAGATGCACCAGCATGCAAAAACCCTCGCAAATCAATATGATTATAATCTGAAAAATAATACCGTTTTACTGCATTTTATAGATTGTGATCCCTTTAGGAAAGAAAACATTAATCGTTTCGAGTAAGTTACTGACCTTATATCCTAGTAACATGAACACATGGAGGGACTGTTACTATTAATTATGGAGCCTATGTTGCCATAAGTAATTCATTGCAGGTGCCTAACTCTTCCTCAAAGACTTCATGAGCACGCCTCAGTTGAGGCTTCCTTGGAGAGCTTAGCTTTCCTCATGTATCTTCTGTCTTATTTAGGAAACTGACTCAGATGCAACTGACCTGATCCTGTGGTTGTATTTGCTGTGAGGCATTTGTTTCATATGGTTTTGTATTTCTGGTTTGTTGATCTCCTTCTTCTCCAGTGTAATAAAACCAGAAATGACCCAACACCCAACCATCGAGACAAATAAACTTCTGTGCTATTTGTTTCCGCATCTGTTTCAGTGGCTCATTTACATGCTCCAGTTCTTTAAGTGGCTTAACTTGGAGGAAAATATTCATGTTTCTATTTGACTGTACAGCTGCAGACTTCTTAAAGTCATATTGTGCTAATCTTTATTAATCCAATTTTGGAGGTTAGCAATCTTCATATCAGTGCTAAACATGGATAAACAGCATTTCACACTTTTGACTGACATTTATCCTCTTATGATCCAGCTTATTTTTCAATATGATTAATTCAGAAGGAAAGTATTTGACCCTAAATACCAGATTGTTTCCAACGTCAAGAAGACAAGAACCTCTGGGGATAAATAAATCACAATAAGTTTCAGATGAAAATGGCTTAGATACCAGATCTGGAAGTTTACAACTATTAGAAAGACAGAGCAAAGAAAGTTGGGGAATGACCAAATAAAGATCTTTGGGATTGTGAAAGGTTTTGGTAGAACAAGCACAGAGAATATGTTTGCGCGTAAGAGGGGTTCAAAACTTGGGACCATAAATATTAGATTGACTATTAAATCCAATTCAGAACTCAACAGAAATATTTTTACCTCGAGTATGATTAGAACTTGGAACCCACTATTGCAAATACTGGTTGATGCTGATAGCATTGATGTAGTTAAGGGGGGAATTTACAGATTAAAGAAGGAAAAAGAAACTTATAAAAAATGTTAAGAGCATGATTGCTTTTTTTAAAGAATCCCTACAGTGTGGAAACAGGCCAATCGGCCCAACAAGTCCACTTCCAATCTCCAAAGAGAATCCCACCTAGACTCAACCCCTACTCTATCCCCTCAATTCCCATAGCTAATCCACCTAGCCTGCACATCCTTGGACTGTGGGAGGAAACTGGAGCACCCAGAGGAAACCCATGCAGACATGGGGAGAATGTGCAAATTCTGCACAGACAGCTGCCTGGGGCTTGTATTGAACCCAGGTCCCTGGTATTGTGAGCCACTGTGCCACCCCATGAGATCTAAGAATATGGTATGAGATAAGGTGGGAGGATATTCATGTGGAGCATAAACATCAGTGTCGACCTTTGGCTGAAACAATTCTTTCTGTGCAATAAATTTTATGTAATTTCGTATTTAATTCCAAGGTTAGTTATCTGAAGGAAAATGCAGAAACAGAGTTGGAATATCCTGGTTCTGTTCATGGTTAAATCTATGCCCAGCACTGAGCGAACCAATCTCGGCCAGTCTGCCCCAAGGAATTCTAATGTCCATCTTAGTGTCTTAGTATAAGAGAAGGGAAAATATCAGGCAGAGTTACCAGTCCTCATAACCATTCAGTTCATGTGTTATTTCGACCAGACAATGTTCACCTGTGGGGCTCTCTAGTCACGTCCTCTCTCACATATGAAGTACAGTCGCTCTGATGAGATACAAAGTATGATAGAAAATACCCTTGTACATGTCAACACATTTCGAGGGGAAGGGAGGACTTTGCAGATGGAATGGAGCTCATAACAAAGGCAGATAAAGTAAGCAATTCCAGACACCATTAAGTAACAATGGTGAACCATTTTTTAGTGACTTAATAAAAGTCATAATTTGCACATTGTTACGCTGACTCAACTAGAAGGCAAATAGCATTTCCATTTCATTCAGTCATAAAAGGAACATTAAATAAAATGTGTGTAAGTACTAATGGCTGTGTCACTCAAGCTTCGGATTATAAAACTAGAGTCTGAATCCCAGTCTCAACTGGTGTTCATATTGAAATTCCCCATAGGGAACAAGCAAACGTGTCTCTGGTGGGCTGTCTGGAGATCAACGTTAAAGTAAAAGTTAGTATTCATGACAGCTGTGATGTGTCAGGAATAATCCTGCTTCTGATCATGAAGAATAGTGCAAGTGTAAATGTAAGGGATTCACTTGAGAAGGAAAAGCGAGTGATAAAGCAAATTATTCTAACCAAAAGCCAATGTATCAACTATAGTTAAGATGTCAGCAACTATTGCTTAACTCCTAGCTTATCCACTTAAATTGGTCACTAATTTCATATTAAATTTATCACAATCAGATTTTGGGAGGTATAAGTTTTAATTTATGAGTACAACTCTTCCTCCCTGGAAGTGACGAGAAGGGAAAATAATGAGACGAGTTAGCCCTGGAGAGAAACCCCTTCTGGTCATCTTACTAATTAAGTTAATTAACAAATTAAGCTAAAAGGTCCATACAGCACTCTGTTTTAAACCTATTTTCTACTCAACCTGCTCGGCGATGTTATTTCATACCTCTGAAGCAGGTGGGACTTGAACCCAGGCCTCCTGGTCCAGAGGCATGGATATTACCTCTGTGTCCTTGACTCACTACCAATTAAGACCTGTAAATGATCAATTAATGGCCACTTAAGGGCCTTGCAGTAAGGCAGTCTGGGAAGATTGGTCTACAGTCACCATCGCAAAGAGGCCTCTTCCCTGTTCATCTGCCTCCCTGGTGGTTGAAAACAGTGGCTAAATGCCCAGCTGGGAAATGAGGGCAACTTGCTGGGCAGCTTGTGAAGAAGGGTCTAGGCCCGAAACGTCAGCTTTCCTGCTCCTCTGATGCTACTTGGCCTGCTGTGTTCATCCAACTCTACATCTTGTTATCTCAGATTCTCCAGCATCTGCAGTTCCTACTATCTCCGAAATAATTTTAACCCCACTGCGAAGCCATTTTCTGAAGAAGGGTCTAGGCCCGAAGCGTCAGCTTTCCTGCTCCCCTGATGCTGGGCCTGCTGTGTTCATCCAGCTCTACACCTTGTTATCTTATGGGAAAATACTGTCATTTGTTTCATACTTCCTGAAATAATACTTCATTTTTGACTTTGAATGAGAAAATGAGTCAAATTGAAGAATGCAGTTAATGAAAGTATATGAGTAACTTTTCCACTAAGATTAGAAAATGTGCATCATTAACTCTACCTGATTTCTTAGCTATTAGCACTCAAGAGTGTTTTAATCCCAATCTAAATATACTTGTCACACAAACACCTCAGTTCTGAGGAAGGGACACTGGACCCGAACTGTAAACTCTGTTTTCCCCTTCACAGATGCTGCCAGACCTGCTGATCTTTTCCAGCAACTTTGTTTTTGCTCCTGATTTACAGCATTTGCAGTTCTTTCGGTTTTTACTAAATATAATTATGTTCACGAATAGTCAAAATAAGAGATGGAATTGATAAAATTCAGTAAACTGTGTGACTTTTCAGCATTGAATATATATTTGTTGAACATGCGATTTCATATATTCTATATTCTAAGACACATACACATGAAAGTGTTCAATTACTGGCTATCACACCCTCTCTATACGTTGCAGGTCCTTTCTGAAAAAGTGCATTGTATGTGGTCTTCATAGCTAAAGCTGAAGGCCTCATAAAGATGTAATGATCATGTCTTGAAGGCAAAGTATACTTAAGGAATCAATTGTTTTCTTTTCCTCCTGCTCCACAAAACGAGACCTGCTATGCAAAACATTACCTAAAATTTTGTGTCAATGGGGGATAGAAATGATAAAGACTATAACTAACTTTGTCTTTAAAAATAATCCACATATGTCTGAAGTCTAAGGTGCTTGATAAATCCCTAATGCAGATGATCACTGTTACCAAACCATTTTGTCCGTAGTACCAAGCCGAACTCAAGGGAAAGATCACACGTGGGTTTCAATTTAATGTTGTGAGATAATAGTTTCATGCTTGGGTTGCAACATGAATTCAAGGACGTGAACTGTGTTAATTCAGAGAGCTCAATTTTGCTTGCCAGATCATGATTGTCAACATTTAGTTCCTGTGTACACGTCAAGAATCTTTATGGGAATTTGTTTAAATACAAGCTAAAACAATCCATCCAAAGAAACTTTATGTTTTTAAAAATCTAGGTTAAAATACTGTTTCACTCCTATTCTATTAACTATGATTGTTTACTTTGTTATTCTATACACAGAATACAGTTGAAACACAATTCTTAAAATCCCAGCAGCGTTTAGACATGGCTTGAATTTAAAAGCTACAGAATTTAGTATAGTTATCAGATAAAGAGAGTGAAGAATTGCATTCTAGTCATGCCCACCCTTTCTAATTTTCCTTTTCTCTATTTTGTCTCCTTTCCTGTTCCCTGAGGACTAAGGTGATTGATAGCCTAATCCAATGACTGTATTACAGCAGCCTCATCTTGGAATGTTTCCTTATCATTAGCAGTTACCCTATGGTTAAATTCACAGCTCAGTGCTTGATACAGCCCCTGAGATTTAAAGGGCTGGCCTTTCGAAAATATTTAAAATAAAACTAAAATCTTGACAGTACTAAGATCTGTGTTCTTTCCAGTAAGTATTTTATAAAAAATTAATTTGATGTGCAGTACTCTGGCCCCATGTTAGTCTGTAATGTGACCAGCTGTTACAACAACTAAGTGAAACATGCTGCTACATTAAGCAGAACAAGCATGCCATGACAGTGAAATAAAGTATCTATATTTGACTCTTTTACATGCTGACTAAGGGCAATATTTATTCTAAAAAGAGGGATGGAGACAATGCGGTTCAAAGATTTAAATAATTTAAACCATTTTGAAGCAGTCGGTAAATGCAAAGCTGCCTGGAATGCAGCAGGAAGTCCCAGGTGTAAAATAATGCATCTCATAAACTTCTATTCTGTCGAAATGTCAAGCCACGGCTCTATAGTACTTCAAAGCTAGTACTTGGCATTTTCCATTGTCTGCTGTGTTGTCATCAAGCAAACTCGAACATTGAAGGTTTGTGTAGGGCAGGCGACAACAAACTTCCACTGTACTATCAAAGCTTTTAACTCATGTATCATCATCTACTTTTACAGCAATTAGGTGGGGGATAGATAAGCTTTACTTAAATAACTAAATGAACATTTTTGCTCCATTTATTGACACAAATTCATGTTTTCAAATGGTTTGTGAAGGAAACTCATCTTCTTGAATTCTAGTACCATTCCAAGCAGGAGAGGAATCAGTACAATTTGGTTTAATTTCTGCACGGCCTTAGTTAGGTACGATAATGTGATGGACTCCTAGCAGGGCAAAATAGATTATGTGAAGGACACATTGCAGAAAATGGTAAGGAGGGGATGGAAAATTAATACACATGTTGTAAAACTGTAATAAAAGGTGGAAATGTGCTGCAGTTGAAGAAGAAAGAAGCTATAACTAACACATTGGGATTTTTGATGTGTCTGATAAAGATGTTGACTGACCTACTACATATTTACAATTTTGTTTCAGCATCAAGAACTCAATTTTCTGTAACTTATAAGATACTTCGCTGTTTACTACTTATGCATGTCTCAATAATGCAAGGAAATACAGCCTCTGATCATTTATATGAATAGGACCTGTCATAATACCTTATAAAAATAAATATCAGAATAGTTCATATCAGAAAATAATACATACAAATGGTTCCTTTGACTTACAAAATATATGAATAAAGCAAGGTTTGTGTTTGTTTTGTATTTCTAATATGAGTGTTAAAAGTGTGAAAGGAGAGAAGACAAATATAAATTTTTCTAACAGGGACTTCAAGGTACTTTTCTTTTCAATTTTCCATTGCCTCCTCCCCATCCACTTTGCTGCAGCGTTGTACTCGTAAAAGAAACAGGCATTCCACACACTCAAGCTTCTCGATCTGTTATGAGTATTAGCTGTGCTGACCAGTAATAAGCATGGTTGGAACAATGGTACAGCCATGAAATTATAGGCTGCTACACAGACCTCACAGTGACTCTATACTCTCGGAGCAAATGCTGTGCAGTGATGAGGGCAATACTTACCAGACACACCACCATATGTGGTTCGCCTGTCTCTACCAACAGCAGGCACTGGTGTACCATCTGCAAGTACGCCTATCAGCCCAGAGACAGTGTTTGTTGCTGTAACACCATTTGCACCACCTGTGAGAAAAGGCAGCAGTTAATTAAATTCCGATCCATCGATATATTTTGACTTAGCTGTATTGCAATAACTGAAAAATAGGTGACAGTCATTTCAAAGTTAGTGGCCCAGGCATGCAAAGGAAACTATACTACAATGTAATATTAAAAAAAAAGAATTTTTAATCTGGATTATTTAAACAACTGGAAACCCAGCGTAGGAAAAGAATAAACAGCATTTATTCTCCGAGCAGCTACTGAATGCCTGTGCATTCAATGCCTGCTACAGCCTCTTACCTTCCTGAGCCGCCGACGCTATGTTTACAATGTCTGTGACATTCGGGGTCAGCTTGGCAAAGAATGGAATCTTAACAGCTTGTCGTACCCAACGGCAGATGTTTCGCACCAGCTTTGGATCCTGTTCAAATGGGTCAGTTACAGAGCTAGATGAGAAACTAATCTGATAAAGCTGTGCAGAGAGACTGGCACAGTTTAATGCTGCCAATCTGCCTGCACTGCATGTGACACTGAAGGCACTGTAACCATCTCATTATTTGATCCTCAGATCACAGCAGCAAACAGCAGAGCCATAATAATA
Source organism: Ginglymostoma cirratum (assembly GCA_024137785.1). NCBI lineage: Eukaryota > Metazoa > Chordata > Chondrichthyes > Orectolobiformes > Ginglymostomatidae > Ginglymostoma > Ginglymostoma cirratum. The sequence goes on along the minus strand of JAHRHZ010000273.1, from coordinate 2,566,139 downwards.
TCATCTAATGCAATTACATTTTCCTTGTGTACAGAATAAGCCAAAAGAATCAGCCTCCATTTATTATAAGAATTTACAGCAACAATTGTACTGCTTGTTACTGTAGCAAATACTGATTGGCTCAGATCGGCTACTATGCAATACATATTTAGAAAACCTTTTTAAATTAATATCTTTCATGTTAGTTCCACTGACAAGGGAAAAAGAACACTAAATCTTCTGCTTTCTTCTGTTGCCAAACTTTTTTCTGTCTCTTGAATACTTGGATTGAGTTCTTGATTAAAATCCATGTACACTAATCACCCTCTAAATTTTTGCTCAAGTGCCATTTATTTATACGTCATCATTTACAATTTGTGTACAATGATGGGAAGGAGAGGAAGTGGGTTGGAGTGGTAATACAACAGTGTCTATTCTCTTATTTATCGACTGGTTGGTTAGATAAGCCGTGGTCCAAATGAGTTGCAGAACAAGCTGGAGGAAATAAATAGCTGACTTCTGTATCTATATTCACACTCTTGTACCATGGATCATTGCACAGAGATCAATTGCAGAGACCCTTGACTAAATCTTTTACCCACATGATTCAGAAGCTTATTCTAAACACCCAGCTGGTGAGGGGAAGAAATTAACATTGGAAAAGGCGAGTATGGCCAGCAATGCCCTATGGTTTGAATGTGAAGTCAGGAGCAGTGGGAGCACCATTACCATGTATATAATTAGCAGTTACACTTTGCCCAATACATAGAGCTTGTTTCAGTCAGTCATAAACCAGGAGCCTGAAACAGGCAGTAAGCATAAACAACGGACACAAATCCAATTTCACCAGTAGGCTCACCAATTATTGATGCTACATAGCATGCAGCATTCTTGAGGTGTGAATTAAGAGGCTGCATGCAGCATCCTGTAATATTCCTTTCACCCATAAAGCAGATATTGTACAATCTAACCTCTAAGCCAACAATGTTAGTTTCTCAAGTGTGACATTAGTTACCTCTCTACAGTGGACGGAATATTGTTCCTCTCAAGGCCACTGAACATGTTAAATAACTTCTGATAAATACTTATTACTAGGAATAGGCTATTTAGCCCCTCAGTTATGTTCTGCCACTTAGTTAGATCATGGCTGACCTATATGTTAAGTCCATTTATCTGCCTTAGCTCCATATCCCTCAATATCTCCAACAGAAAAATGTATTGATTTCGGACTTAAAAAATTTCAATTGATCCAACACCTACAGCCTTTTGAGGAAAGTGTTTCAGATTTTTATTAATTCTGATGCGTAAAAATACTTCCTGATTTGCCTCATAAATGGCCCAGTTCTAATTTTAAGATTATGCTCTCCTATTCTGGATTACGCAGGGAAATAGTTTCTCTATATCCACACAATTGAATCCCTTTGTCATTTTAAAGACTTCAGTTACATCCTGCTCCCGCAAACACAACTGGCTGTGCCTCCAGCTATAGGATCAGCTGCAAACTTAAGATATTTAACTCTCACTTTCTTTATTTAAGTGAACAGTTGAAACCCTTGCATATCCCTTGAGAGCTGCATTCATACATCTTCCTGATCAGAGAATGTTTCTTTCATCTCTGTTCTCTGTCAACTTCCTGCCAAACCATTACTGACCCATTTTAGAGGTGATCTTTAATTCTGTTAAACTTCCAGTTTTTGCTAATAAACTCTTTTGTGGAACATTCTCAAATGCCTTCTAGAAATCCCAGGCGACATCAAAATTGAATCCTGTGAGGTTTCTGTCTGTTCTACAAGATTGAGAGCTTCTCAGGGAAGTTTAGATGGTTTTTATTACATTGTCACATCAGCATTTCCAGGTATTTCCCAGAATAGGCACATTACTGGAGGCTACATGCAGTGTCTTAATGCACATCTCAACAATTGGTGAGCACGCCGATTAAACCGCATTTGCGTCCATTGTTTATGCTTACTGCCTGTTTCAGGCTCACGGTTTGTGACTGATACTGATCTATTCTACTAATCCTACCAGATACTCCACAGGGAGAATTTGTTTTGGGGTCATTTTGATCTTCTTTCATTCACAAGAGATGATGGGAATGCAGTCTCAGAATCTCAGGTGAGGTCTGATGCTGTACTCTTTTTTATTCATTCACGGGATGAGGGCATCGCTGGCTAGGCAGCATTTATTGCTTATCCCTAATCGCCCAGAGGGCAGTTAAGAGTCTACCACATTTCTGTGGGTCCGGCCCTAACCCTGACCCTAACCCTTACCCTAACTCAAACACATGTGGACCAGACCGGGTAAGGACGGCAATTTCCTTCCCTAAAGGACATTAGTGAACCAGATGGGTTTTTCCTGACAATCGACAATGAATTCAAATTCCACCATCTACCATCGAACCCAGGTGCCCAGAACATTATCTGGATCTCTGGATTAACAGTCCAGTGATCATAATACCACTAGGCCATCGCCCCGCCCCAATTTTATTATCACTGAACAATAAGTTGATTCTGACAAGGCAAAGTTTGCCGCAACTGCCACACATGGGGCTATCTCTTGCCGATGTTACAGAGTGATCTCTTCTGACACCTTGTTTGCAAGATTAGCATCTGCTTTGGAGCTTCTGAAATCATAAGTTGCTGTGGTGGCAAATTCCTATCTACAGCTTGTGTCGCCATTTGTGTTGATCATCAGCTGAGTTGCCAACTCACTATGATTTATAATGAGGGCATCCTTGAATGGGAGCTTTGAGTGCCCTGTTGGTATGGGCTACCTCACACTAACATGTACCTTTTAGCATAGCACGTTGATGCAGTAAGCTATTAGGAAAGCTATTGGAATGCTAGACTTTACCGCACAGGAAATTGAACACAGGCGTAGTTAATGTTTGTCTTAGTTGTATAAAAGCTTGGTTAGACCACATCTGGAGTACAGTATAGAGCTTTGGTCACCTTATCTCAGAAGATAAGATATTGCCATAGACGGAATGCAAGCAGACTTGTTCCCAGAATGATGGGATTGTTCCATGATGAGAGTTTAGGTAAACTGGGGAGATAAGGGAAATCTACAGAATGCTTCTAAGGTTGGACAGAATAGATGTAGGTAAGATGTTTCCCCTGCTTGGAACATCAAGAACCAGCAGGCACAATATAAAAATAAGGAGCTTCCCATTTAGGTTCTGGATGAGGAGAATTTATTTTAACACAGAGGGTGATGAATCTTTGAAATTGTCTACTTTAGGGGGATGTCGAAACTCAATGTTTGAGTACCTTTAAAGTAGAGATTGATAAATCTTTGATTATTAATGGCACAAAGAGTTGTAGGATTAGTGCTAGTAAAAGGCATTGAAGTGTTTGATCCGCCATGATCATGTCAAATGGTGGATCAGGCTCAGTAGACTGAATGACCTACTCCTGTTCCTATGCTCCTATCCTTGAGGCTAGTGTGATCTTCCATCCCATTTGTATCCCAAGCCGGTAAAGCCTTCTTTATGTTTGTATCCTGCTTAATTATTGATTGTCTTTCCGTGTAATACTGAGAATGTATCATAAAGGAAGCTGCATGTTATTGGGCTTTCTTTTAGTGCAGATTGTCCAGACTGCAATGCTGTACAGAAATACGCTGAGTACATGCCCTATGAAATAAACATCTTGGTCCTGCCGGTCAGTTTGTGGTTTCCCAATGCCTGTTTTTGTCAGTCTGCATCAGTTAGTGGCTGCCTTTCCACTTATATGTTTCATATTTTGTCAAAAGACAAACTGTCCATAACAATAGTTCCATGGTAGCCAAACATGCTGCCTGCTTCCAGTGGTGTGACATTGAGTCTGATCCATAACTACAATTTTCTTGACACAATCTTCTTCCTTTACTCATTCACGGGATGAGGGCAGCGCTGGCTGGGCAAAATTTATTGCCCATCCCTAATTAAGGGCAATTAAGAGTCAATCACATTGCTGGGGGTCTGGAATCATGTGTAGACCATACCAGGTAAGGATGGCAGTTTCCTTCCCTAAAGGACATGAGTGAACCAGATGAGTTTTTCCCCAACAATTGGCAATGGATTCATGGTCATCATTAGACTCTTAATTCCAGATATTTATTGAATTCAAATTCCACCATCTGCCGTGGCAGGATTTGAAGCTGGGTCCCCAGAACATTTCTGATGCTGCTTGGCCTGCTGAGTCCATCCAGCTCTACACCTTGTTACCCCAGAACATTATCTGGGTCTCTGGATTAATAGTCCAGCAATAATACCACTGGGCCTTTGCCTCCTCAATGCTGGTGAAGGAGCACAAAGTTGTTGGAAATATGACCCATGAGACTTTAAAGCTGGTCTTTTGTATTGGAAAAGAGGGAAGAATTATCAGCATCAGAAGTCCTCTAATCAAGACATGCTGCACCTTTGGTTTGACTTTCAGTCTTAATAACCTTCGGGGCTTTCTTGACTCATTGTGTGTCGACGTACACTCTTCCCTTATCAGCAGGGAAAGTCATAAATCAGGAGGGCAGACAACAAGATGGAGCACTGTTCATCCTATTTATGATCTCAAATCTGACAGAGATAGAGCAAGTGAACTGAATGGTGCTGTGTAGGCTATCATGGAAGGATCATATGCAACTGTGAGGCTAAGGAGGACAGCCAATTTTCTCTAGCATCTGACAGAGGCCCATCCTGCTCGTACAAAGCCAAATGCTTTTTTTGAGATTCACATTAGAAACTGGGGCAGTGCTTGCTTTGTTCTACACTTTGTTTGAAGCTGACATGGGAAGAAGATCATGTTGACCATGAGTCTGACTGTTCTGAAGTCACACTATGCACCTGGGTATATCCTGTTGGCTAATTGATGGAAATTTGTTAGAATGCCTCTGGCAAAAACATTCTAATGATGCAGAGGGGTAGTCTTTATAATTGCCTCAATTGACTTTGTCTTTATAGAATGTTATGCTGTTTGCATCATGTGTATCCTGTCAAATACACCCATTTCTCTGGCAGAGGTGGAGGAGGTTCTGAAGAATTGCTAGTGGGTGAACCTTTCCAAACATGAATAGCTTGGCTGCCATGCTGTTTTTTGCGGGTCCTTTCCGTGCTGTTACAGAGTCAATGCCTTTTCAAGTCCAAAACGTTAAGACTTCTGCAACAAGCTCACACCTAACAGGCAGCTGCAGGAGGTCATCAAGTCAGACAGAGAGATATCCATGTGTCACGAGAAGTTAGCTTGGAGCAGTGCTCTATTCAGCAGTAAATCTGTATTTTACATTTGTGGACTTCAAGAGAACAGTTTTGCTAATGGTTACGCTGTGCTCTTTTAATATCATGCATAGCTTCTTGGATGATTGCATTTGACTAAAAATTGAATAGTTAGGATTTTAATTCCAATTGTGTTTGAATCAGAAAATGTGACATTGTTCTTTTCATAGTAGAGAACTATTTTCTTCATCCTGAACAAAATCCACCCCCTCCCCCAATCCTGATGCTCACTTCAATCGAAACTGGCGTGACTTCAATTTGTCAACATGCAGCAGGAGAATGTAAAATGAAACAGGTTTATCTGCCCAGTTTTTTAATGCATCAGTTGCTTAACCATATGCCAAAAGCTGATCAATGCATGCATGATGTAGATGCACCTCTCATCTACAGCACGGTATATCCAGCAGTACTAGAAATGAATTAGACTGTCCTTCGTGTAAGTCTTAGCATTGAACACAACAAATGGGAAGCTGGCTATTTCAGTCACATATAGGAGACCTCAACAAACTTTGTGTGATAATTATAGGATAGTTCAATATTTTAGACAGTCATTAATTTACAAACGTTTAAAAATGTTTGAAGAAGCATTCTAATTAATACCCAGAACATACAGTAAGCAGCAGTTATATAGGTCAAGCTATACAGATCAACTCACAAGCCGATTTAGCAATTAAATTATTTGCATTATGTTATCTTTAATGGGTAATGGGTAAAGAAAAAATGAATTCTCAATTATAAAATGGTAAAGTTTATAAGTACAAACGTTAATTCTAATTATCATTCTACAAACTTTATTTTTAAAAATCAGTTCTGAGTCGATGTCTAATATATTTTGGTTTTATATAGACATGAAATAAACGTTTTTACTGGAATGAACAAATTGCTATACTTTAAATATTTACCTTTATTCAAATGAAACAGATGTGTTCAAAATGTTTTGGCAACCCTTTCTAAAATAATCTTTTTTAAAATTCTTATATTTCGGACTATAATATATTCTAGTATTATGTAAGTAATATATTAATTTTATAAGCAATCATTTGCAATGTTTGATGGCACTAGACGTTCCTAATATGTTTATACATTTCAAATGTGTATTTTTTAAGAAAAACTTCAGTTAAATGTTAAATCCTGTTTTGTGCACCCCAATATTCTAAAGTTATATATTTCAGATGAAAAATCTGTCCACATGTACATTAAAATGTAGATTATATAAATACATATAAAGTTTGAACTTTAGACATAATGGTTAAAATTGAATTACTCAGAGGATAAGTTGGGTAAAATTATAATGAACCAAAGAGCTGGTACTGAATATTTCTTCTGAATGCTGGTAAATTAGCAAATTAGCTGTTTGACAGAACTTAAACTCAAAGACAATTCTCCCTACAATTTTCTAGATAACTAAAACATCTAGTAGCTTCCTCTTAAATGAGCTGATTTGGTTTGTCATCAATTATGGCAGTAATTATCAACTGTCAAGAGGCATCAAGCATTTTACCATATTTATATATCCTAGCAATATTTGCATTTAGAGAGGGCCTTTCAAGTTGGGACATCTCAACAATGCTTTGTACAAGGAACTGCTTAGTTTTTAACCTGCAATTATTGTTGTTGTTCTGGCAAATCTATCGTAAATCATTCTACAAAGACAACAAGGATCTCTAAGTTACTCCTCTTTCAGACAAATATGCAATACACGAGACAAATTCAGCAATGTGGTGCTGGCATTACATTTGGACGGCCAATATAAATATTAATTAACCCTAAGAATTCATTTGAGAAGTTCACTCATTTGGCTGGTGTCGTGCTCAGGGAGCCTCTGCTAAGTTAGTACAGCATCTTGGAAGTTGGTTCTCAGCCAAATGTAGCCTTGTTTAAAAGGAGCTGTTAAAAACCAAGTGGCGCAGTGTGATATTTACTTTGACCCCGCTATCCCTGAAACCACAGCTCGATCCTCAACCTATCCTTCCACTCCAAGGCACTTGAACATGCTGCCACTTGCCAAGCACACACCCACCTTTCCCTAGGCTTTATGGATGGAATTTTTTTCATGCCCTGACTACAGGGAGAAATTTGGGAAAATTGGGCAGGATATCAGGTGAGGCCCTTCTCAATGTTGAGGCTAAAAATGTGCATTTTCCAACTAAGTCCCGAATGTTGAGATGAGATTCTTGCAGGAGAATGGTAAGAGGGGTGTTAATGGAGCTTATTGTTTATTATCACCCTCATTGTGACTTAGTATTGCCAAATTAATATGCACTCTACCAATCTCCCACCCACGGAATCAAAACTACATGCGGAGAACTTCCCACATGAAAGTTAGAAGGGGTGCCTGGTGAAATAACTCCACAGAGGCCGGTATCCCTTCACCAAGTCGCCATCTATTTACATGTTGAGGGTCCTTGACACTGATCCAGCTCCCTAAGAGGCAGCCCTCAGAGAGAACAGGATGTCTGACATTCCTGTCTTTATCTGTCAGGCAGGGCTCCCTGATTGAACTGGATTAGCAGCCCGAATCAGGGAACCCATATTCTGTGAGGACCACCTGGCTGACCTTATTACAATCACTACACCTGGAAACTCCAGCTCTCTAAATTGTATCTCCAGACATGCATCTTGGACACCAGGCACCAACATCTCTGTGCACACTCCATTGGCAGTGCCTACACACACCCCATATCCATAGACCCAAGCATTGGACATGTACCATCCTCTCCACATCATCAGGGCACATCTCCAATCCACTTACAGTGTGCATTTGCACTGCTGTGCTGCACAGTGGATTCCATTGGGACCTCTTATTGCAATGCTGCTACCAGGGCACTGCACATGAGGTACAGGCAACTGGCTTACGATAGCTCAGGCTGTGGCACAGGGCCCCTTGCTTGCTTTGTTAGCATTCACCCACTTTGTGAATTCTTGAATGCCCACAGCTTCTAGAACATTCCTCACCGTTTTTGCGCTTTGCCCACTCAGCTGCCCTTTGAAGGCTCACAGTATTTCTGTCTTGCCTGTTGTTTAGCGCAGACACAAGACTAGGCAGCTTATCATGCTTGTCACCAGCCATCAGGTAATGAGTGTGGGCATGTTGCTTTCGGACACTGTGCTCCATCAATCTCATACCTACAGTATGCGCCAGCATCAAATATGCTGCATGTGCTTCAATCAAATGTCCATGCCTTATGTTTCAGATTTCCAGCAACCACAGTTGCTTTTACTTTTATTCAGCTTCTTAGTTTGGTGATTACTGATCACTTTTGGTGTCAGTGAATCAAACTGATGTGTCGCAGTGGTTGAAGGCTTCTCTGTCTGTGATGGTCACACACTGAACAATGATAAGATGCTGGGCTACAGTGGGCATTGGGAAATTAATAGCAGGAACTTACACAGAGTTGTGAGACAGAATGTGGTTAAAGATGAGTAAGCTGCGGTGACCTGGTGCTTACACAGTGGTTGGGGTAGGAATGTGCAGCTGTATGTGCAAGGAGGTGTTAACATACTGTCTATGTGCTGTGAGAAGCATTGGTTTGTGCCATTACGTACACAGTGAAGGAAAACTCCAGATGGTCAGCAGTTGTTTTGGTGCATGGCTGAGAGTCAAAGATGGTGCCAAAGAACTGAATGCAGTCCGACTAATGAGGTGTAGTATCGTTTCCTTGTTTTTATACTCTATGCCTCTATTTATAAACTCAAGGATCCTATAAGCCTTCTTAACAACTGTTTCAACTTGCCTGGCTACCTTCAGAGAGTTATGCATGTGAACCCCAATGTTCCTTTGCTCCTGTACTCCCCTCAAGGGTGTACCTTTGAGCCTAAATTGACTCTTCATTTTTTTTCTACCAAAGTGCATTATCTCACACTTCTCTGCATTGAGTTCCATCTGCAAGATGTCTGGCCAGTTGGTCAACCTGTCAGTCAGCATAAGAACCACTGATAGCCTGATGGTGGCTACCTAATTTCTTTTTCTGCAATTGGCCACTCATTCTCTTTAATATTGATGAGAAATGCCTGCAATGTGTCTAAGGTGCTACATCGCAAGATGGCTGTCCAGCACAAAGTCACTGGCAACCTACAATACAATGTGGAGATGAAATAGACAGTTTATTTTTTAAAAAAATGCCTTTTCTTGCAAACCCCACCATGACTGCTCCTGTGTCACTCTAGGCCTTTTGATACAGTCTTCCGAAATTGAACAATCAGCATATACTTTTGATGGTCAGTAGCTGCCTCCAAGTCATCATTAATAAATGTACAAGCTGTCAGGGAAATATGCAAGTGAGCTGATCTTGTGATATTGAGTAAAGTCATCTCAATTTTTCATAGGACCACAGAACCTCTCAATGATGATGACACTGAGAAACCGTATTATTGATCCTGGAGAGAGAAGTTGCTGACAATGGTTGAAAGAAGGATCGTTTAACATATCTGTAGCCTTTATGTTCTTGAAAAGTCTTGGGCCTGATGGAGACTTCAAAGGAAAAGAAATGTTTGGCGTGATAAAGTAAACCTGGTGATCATAGCCAAACATTTTGCCTGGTGGTGAATGATGTGTTGTCCACCTCTTGCTGATAACGTGCCTGTTCCTATTGTTCTCACCTCTGTCAGGAGGCAGATCCCGTTGTACAGAGACCAGGGTCCAAAGACACATGTTGAGCTCTTGTTTCCCTTTTCAGAGAGGGTGGTGCATACAGTGCTCGCTCACTGCACCAGTATAAGTTGGAGATCCAGTCGAGGATGAGCACAGAAAGTAAGTTTAAATTTTATGAGACTCAGGAAAAAAAAAGAGAAACCTGGGCTGATGACACTTCCAAGACACTGACAGTTCTGGCCAGCCTATCTTCTAACAACCCTAGGGCTAGCCAGGGCATCTGATATATTGAGATTTAGTGCCATTTTGCTACTCCCAGCTACATTAATAAGGAAGGTAAGACCAAAATGGAATGCTGCTAGTGACAGACTGCTGCACATTAGCTGAGAAAGCGCCTCTTGCAGACAAAATCAACTGGCAAGTCTCTTTAGCAATGGAAGTATGAGAGCTTACTTCAGGCAGAAATAGTAAGGCCAAAACAGATGAAAGACTAAGATTTAAACCTTTAAAGGTAGCTATTTGTCATTTTTTTTCAGTGACATTTGAAGAGCAGGGAGGAAGTTGAAATGCCAAGATTCAACATTACACCGCAAGAGAACTCAGATTGGTGCTGAAGGAAGCTGATAAATATACAGTGGGATTATCGGGCAAAAAGGTGATGGCATTAGATGTGATTAGTGGAGGTCATTGATGGTTTCTGCTTTCAGAAGATAGAAGGAATGGATTGCTGCTGACTGTTACCATTTACTGAAATACACTGAAATAATGCTCAAAAGTTTGACAGACAAGGTAAAACAATTGCTATTCAATTTTAATGATGATAATTGCTATTAAATTTAAATGAAGGAATAAAACACACAGAGAAGGAGACTCCTGTTGGAGCTCCTCTGCTCTGCCCGTTCTTTTTCCTCCTTTTCCTTTTTTATCCTCTTTGTTTTTCTTCTTTTTTTTTCTATTTATTTCTTCTTCTCTCCCCTCAGCACTAGAGCTGACAGCAAGTCCAGAGCAGTGATCCCTTTAGCCCCAGAACACTGCTAGCTTCGAGCCCTGAAGTAGCGCATGGATTGCGAGCCCAGGAGCAGCACGTGGCGAAGTATCCCCGGGACATCGCACGGGTAGAGAGCGCGAGCCGGTGGCGTGAGCGGTAGCAGCCGGGAGAAGGCAAACTGTGGCTGTCAATGGTGAGCGCAGGAGCAAGCCATCCGAGGCGGCGGTGGAGAGGCCGAGTCCCAGAGCGATGGAGGGGCATGAGGGACATTCTCTGTGGCACGGTGTGGGCTCTGAAGCCTGGAGCAAGGCTCTGGTGGCGGCATGTCATAGCAGTGGAGAAGGAAAGTTTGGACTCTCTTTAAGTTGTCTTTCTTTTACAACTTTATTCTAAGTTAATGTGAATGGTGCTTATGCACAGCGATGGTACACACCTTTCATTGTATTTTATATTGAATACACGTCATAATATAGGACAGTCAAAAATAAAAGCTCTAAGAGCAGCACATGACAAAACTAAATATTAAATGTTCTTCAATCTTAACTCATTGTAACCCTTTTGCTAAAAACTGCACATGTATATAATTTAAGTGGCATCAACCAACCACAAAATATCTGAAAAAGAAGCCAAGGAATGCTATATCTGGCCTTACTCAAAATAAATATGAAAAAAAAATGAATCTGAAAGACCTCAAAATGATCCTAACTGACAGGATAGGGCTATTTATCTGAGTTAGTGACCTCCAAGACGCAATGCAGTTGAGTAGCAATTCATTCTTTAAAACCAATAGCAGGCATTTGTACCATTCTGCATGCTGGCTGTATGCAACATGATAGGAAGACATGATGGAGTTGGGAGATGTTGTGAAGGCTCTGTTCTCTCTGGCAAAGGGTCCACAGTGAATCGTGTTTTTAAAGATCAATAAACTGCGACAAACTCTCATGTCATTGGCCATTTAAGGGACAGGCAAATACTCATTGCCCTGACAGACCAATCCAGGAATTGGAACCCAAGGCTTGTGATAATGTATCCCAGGGTCTGGCAGGATTTGGATCACATCTGAGAGCTCACAATGAAATCACAGTGACACTATAACAAAACAGCAGTGTTTTGATCAAATGCAAAATTGATTAAAGTTGACGTACCTGTCCACAGGCGAGGCCCATTCCTCTTTCTCCCATGCCATGTGGGCAAGACAAGTTTAATTCCAAAGCATCGGCACCAGCATCCTACAAATGATGAAGAACTTGAGTGTGCTGCAAGACTATAAATGCAAATTGATTTCCTGAACAGATCGACTTACATCAACAGATCTTGGAAGTAATTAGATCTTTCCTATAGATTGAAAGATGTAGCAGCTGGTCTCATACTTCATGATTTGATGGGAACTTTGAATAAAGTGTCAATTTCATATTCTATTTCAAGATTTTATAAGTTGGGCTACTCATTTTTCTCTCTCTAAACAGTATTCATTCAAACAGCTTGTAACTCATTGGCATCTAAATGCGTTGTCATCTCTCTAAGAAAATCCACTTATCTGTAATGGTATGAATTTTAAAAATCAGTTGTGAATCAGTTAAGGAAAATATTGTTGAGTCATATCAAATATGAATACAAGTACAATGATCTTAACATGACTTAATAATCACTTGGACATGCAGTTTTTTAAAGGCCAATGATTTAATTTAGTTTAAATGCTGCCACAGAAAAAATGTTTAATGTATGTCTTTCTGATGTTGCTCTCAAAATATCTCTGAAGTCAACTGTTTACTATGGGAAAGAGTCAAGCAGAGGTGTTGCGAACTTGGATAGAGTATTTATGGATTGGAAGGCAAGGCATTAGAATTTGATGTTTGTAAAATGATAAGGGGAAATAGTGCATGGACCCTTTAAAACATGATTTTTTTTTCTAGTCTTGGAGATTTTAAAAAATGTGCAGGTGCACAGACAGCTCCTGAAATTGAAAGATTATATCACAAGGCTGATGGTTAGCAACACAGACAACAGTCTTATTTTGTTAGCAAGGCAATCACTTTGAATATCAACCAATTAATTTAAAACTGGCACTTACAGACTAAAAACCAATGAAAATTAAATCTGATGGCTTTAACAAACTAGGACCAATCCCATTGTAGGAAATTAATAGGCCATCAAGGCATAAAAGAAGACCGCATTTGAAAATTGGTGTGAGAGTCAATTGTCATCTGCCAAAAAAACAGCTCTCAGCTATAAAAGAAAGAATCATTGGCTCTCACAGAATTCTATAAGCTATCAGATTACCATCAACCAAACTAAAGGTACAGTGGCACGCTTAGCTAATGTTCCTGACACAATAATTTGATGCAGAGAGCATTCATGACTGAGGATCAGCAGAGAGGGTGCTGAGCATTCTAGAAGATGTACCCTGGCTGTAATTTTGAGACATTAAGGTTTAATTTTTGTTATTATTTTGGTTTATATAAGTGGCAGTTATATTTATTGGAACAGCATACCATTGGAATTTTGTTTTATTTGGGAATAGTTAGCAGTTAAAGGGGCATTGTTTGGTTTGTTAGTAGTTCTGTTAACTTGTTCACTGTTAGAATTAGATGAAGTAAACTGTTACTTGTTGATTATGGAGTGACTGTGGGAGCTCATTTCATTTAACCTCGCCTTTACAACAGATGGAGGGGGGTGAGCAGCAGGTTATACCACTTTTCATATTTTCCTTAAAAGATTATGAAGTGAGGTCAGCTTCTCTAGGTGTTTTGGTTTAGTCATAAAAGAGGGGTGGGGGAGTGTAACCCCTCTTTGTAACAGAAGCCAAGGATTTTTCTTGTTAAGAATTAAGGAATGTTGGCAGGAAACCATTGTATTTTCTTTGTATTGCTTTCTGATGCTGTTTGCTGCTGCAGTCTTGATATTGAAGAGGTACCAGCAGTGTCTGTAGGTGCACTGCAACCAAAATCCCAATAAGGAAAGGCAATAGAGAGGTTGGGTTTGGGACAGATATTTAAGGAACCAATATGACAATGTGACTTGTCAAACTCTGTCTAATCAAACCAAAGTCACGGGAATATCATCATTGAAACACTTCTAAGGTTGGCCACTGCATGTCCTTGTGAAGATAATTATTTCTTCACAGTAAGAAAATGCTACTTTGTAAGTTTGATATTATCATACCAAGTGAGACAGGCCTGAATTGGATCTAGCAATCCAATCTGTGCATTAGTGAGATATTTAAGTTGCCAGTAGTCAGCAAAGTTCTAAGCCATCTCGCCCATAATGACATGGCCAAGGTCTTCCCTCAGCCCTTGTTCAATGGGGAGTGTAATAGACCAAGGAAAAGAGCAATACCGAACTTACCTTAGAATGAAATACCAATTTATAAAATTACTGAGTAAGGCTGTCGACAACTTAAACATCTTCTCTGGCAATTGGTTCTTGGTTTTTTTTGGATCAAAGCTTAGGGTAGGGTTAGGGTTACCCCCATGGAAATAGGATTAGAGACAGGGAGCCCATTTAAATAGGATAGAGCCAAGGTGGGACAACTCCCAATGCATTCCCATTTATGTTTTAGAATTTTTCAGAAGGCACCCTACCTTGATGTGTTCTTGCAGTTTCCTGTGTGTGTTGGCAACATCCATCTCTCCTGTTGGGGTTTCTGACTGCCTACAACATTAGGCATTCTGATCGATGTTCCGACCTAATTGGATGGGACTTCCTAAGGCACCTTGTCAACCAGCAACCCCTGGGAAGATTGTCTTGTCCAATGGAACTTGGATACCATTTGCATTGGGACTCTCATAGTCCTGATGTTTTTATTCAGCTACAATTCAGCCTCGAGCATCAGTGAGCTGATTATTAGTGACCATGTGCCCTAATGGCCCTATTTTTTTTCTTGTTGTTTTGACACCCGAGCCCAAACCAATCTCCTGAGCAATATTCTTTGGTTCAGAATGAACATGGTGCCTGCTACTGGCCATATTGGATACTTTGCTGTCAGTTCTCATGTGGATCAATGGATTCTGTGCCAAGAGTTTCTAGGTCTTTGTCTGTAAACTGTCTAAACTAATTGAAATAAATTTGGAACACATCTGAACATAGAATTATATGGATATTATATCTCTGTGTACCTGTGTGTATATATAAGTCTGGCTGCAGGTATACATTTTTATTTCCTCAAACTGATATGCATTAGAGATGTGAAAAATCACACCTCAAAGCAACAAACAGCAATGATAAAGTCATTCATCAGTCAGCATTTCGATAGTAAGGTCCAGGCTAAGCCAGAATTTTGCGATAGATTTCATCATCAACTAAAATGGATCGAGAGCTCAAGATCACAAAACCAATTACTAAAAATGTTTAATTTAATTTCCCATTAGTAAGCTCTCTTAAAGCTGTGACTTTGTACTGCAGTCTGCAAGTTCACAGAAAAATAGCCAGCAATTTTGAGAATCATTATTAATGGCATTTGCAGTTAATAGCTCTAACATGAGGTAGATAAAGCTAATATTCTGAGTTTTTGAAGATCCTGCCTTTGTTATAACAGAAGCGGGTAGGTTCAAGGCTGAGGATGGCTATATTTTAGAAGCTTTACTTGTTAATCTTAGGATTTGTATATCGGTAACAAGAGACACAACATGGGAATAATTGCTTACTATCTTCCACAGTTGTGATCAGATGTACGTCATATGGCAGCAATGAAATTCATTTATTTTAATTCCACCTCCATTAAAAGGGAAAACCAATGGCTGCCATACCTTAATCTCTGCCTCTGTCTAACCACTTCTGCCTATACCCATAGCCCTCAATCCTGTGATCTCACATAACCCCATTATTTCCAATGTCTCAATCAAACCTTTTCACTGTGCTTAAGTGTAGGTGACAACTGTAAATCAAATCAAATCAAAATCAAATCGCGGACAAGACAATCACGGGTTACTTCCTTGTATCCCTCATCATTCGCATTCTCGTTCCAACCTCAACTGTTTCAGCATCCTTCACTAAAATTTGCTCTATTTCAAGTCCCATAGAATGAAGCTTTCAAAATCCTATCTAATCTTTGGCCCTCAATTTGTCACGAGATTTCTTCATCATTACTTTTATTGACCATATCCTCAGAAATGCCTTGAATCTTTCCCAGTCTGGTCATGCATCTTGGTATGTCCTCCAATCTATGTTTCATTGAGTTATAGAGTAATAGAGTCAAACAGCATAAAAACAGGCCCTTTGGCTCACCATTTCTACGCTGACTAACAAATGTCAACTATACTAATCCCATTTACCCACAATTGGCCCATAGTCTACAGTGCCCTGGCATTTTAAG
Organism: Ginglymostoma cirratum; assembly: GCA_024137785.1. Lineage (NCBI taxonomy): Eukaryota > Metazoa > Chordata > Chondrichthyes > Orectolobiformes > Ginglymostomatidae > Ginglymostoma > Ginglymostoma cirratum. The sequence continues at coordinate 2,550,022 of JAHRHZ010000273.1, read as the reverse complement.
TGCTCGTCTACTTCATTTGAAGTATAATGGAACACAACAGCTTAACCATTTGTTATGTCTTGTAGTTCCCAGATGTTAGTTTTCATCATACACTTTTATCCTCAAGTGCTGGAGGTTTATCAACTGTATTTCTTCCAGCTCTCCATGAGGCTGGTGGTTTGATACTTCGTACACTTGGCAGCATAGTGCAGTTTTGAGTAGAATGGCATTCTGATTATACACATTAACCCTCATATGAAAAATATAGTTCCTAAATCATGTTGGAACAGATGATCACATCACACCAATCATGGCCAAATTTGGTTGGATCGCATTGCATTACGTTAGATGCGTCTGTTTAAAAAATGGCATATTCTCAAAATAATGACCCTTACGATTTGCAAGTCCATAATATTAGAAAGTTGGAAAATATAAATCCAAATTTAAAATAATGGGAACAAAAAGCTGGCATAATTTAAAACTGTTGAATGGTTGTTTTAAAAAAAAACTAACTAGTTTCAGTTTTTTAGTTTTCTTCAGAAGAATGAATTCTACAGACCTTACTTAGCCTGGCTGATACATGAGTACTATGTAAACATGGTTAACTCTGTTAACCTCTGAAGTAGCTGAGCAAGCCACTCAGTTAAATGTAACAAAGAACTGCACCTGGACTACATGCTATTCAAGGATTTTTACACGACTGGAATTTGTGATGCCCATCCACCCATATTTTGTGACTGCTCTTTCCACCTGTACATCATAAACAGTTCCTTCACAAAAAGTTCATCTTAATTTAGTGGATCAGTACCAACTAAAACTGAAATATCACAGTATTTACATAATTAGTACATTCTATCCAAAAACATACAATATGAAGCTTAGTAAAATGTTAAGTGAGTCTCCAGTGGAATAGCGAATAGTGAAATAGAAACCCGAAAACCTACCTCTGCCATTTTTGAAAGTTCTGTCCAATCATTCTTGTTGTAAGTGCACATGAGGCTGGCAATAACAGTCTAAAACAAGAAATTTGATGATATATTCGTTAAATCAGCACTTACAAAATATTATCTGAAGATAGTTTTTGACTAATAAATAAATAGTAAAGGGGTAGTAAGAACTGCCAATGCTGGAGTCAGAGATAACACAATGGATATTTCTGAAGAAGGGTCCCAACTTGAAACGTCAGCCTTCCTGCATCTCTGATGCTGCCTGGCCTGCTGTGTCCCTCCAGCTCCACACTGTAATAAACAGTAAACTTCCTTTTCAGGGTGTTATAGTATCACACAACATAGAAATAGGCCCTTCATCCCACCATGTCTATGCCAACCAACAAACACCAAACTACAATAGTCCCACTTACCTGCACTTGGTCCGTAGCCTACTATGCCCTGGCATTTTCAGTACTCATCCAGATGCTTCTTAAATGTTGCAAGAGTACATGCTTCCGCTATCCTGTCCGGCAGCAGGTTGCATATATCTATCACTCTCTGGGTGAAAATGTTTTTCCTAAGATCCTCCTGACACCACTTATTCTTCACCTTCAACTTACACACTCTGGTCTTGATAGAGTCACAGAGCAATATTGTTTTAATGTATAACTGATTGTTTCAACCTCATTGTGCCCCAACTCCAAACAGGCTACTTCTACTTCCTTTGCAAAATCCATGAACAAGAGTCTCTTGGCTAATTCATTGTCTCAGCATCTTCCTACCCAATGAACTAATTTCTTCTGCTGTCATCTCCACATTTTTCTCCCCATACCCAACTTTTACCAACATACACCTGTGAGTCTTCTGATACACTATGTGTAACTTCAACACTGTCCAGTTTCCTTACCCTAACCATTTCCTTTTTACTATGGACACCCAATCTATCTATATCTCTAGTCACCTATTAGGACAGACGTAGAGTTCTGTTCTGACAAAGGGTCACTGAACTGAAAATATTAACTCTGTTTCTCTCTCTACAGATGCTGCCAGACCTGCTGAGTTTCTACAGCATTTTCTGTTCTTGTTTCCGAGCTCTGCACTACTCCCTTGAATAGAGTTTGAACCTGTCTCCATCCTCTGCCACAATAGACTGGATGGGCTCCTTCTATGCCGTCATCATTTATTGATTCAATAATTCAATGGACGTGGAACTGTGTGATTGAGGCAAGAGTTCTACTGGTCATCTACAATTGGCATCTACCATTATTTGCTCAGTACCAAAAAGGACACTGAATATAATTGTTATTGCCAATTCACTCTTTGTATGTACGCTGTATTATGACTGACTTCAGTATTCTAAACAAAACAATCAGATTTGATTTTGTAGATAGGTTATTCAGTTTTAGTAATGTGACTGACTTACTCACTCTGTCAATTTTCCTATGGACTGCAAGTTAATTATTTCCTCTGCCTTTAAAGCTATTTTCCATTCCTTTTGCTCTGTTCTGTGGGTGTGAGTAACTTTTATCATCCACATTGCAGTAGAAGTCACCCTCCAAATCGCTAACCTTAGTGATTTTGAAAATGATTACTGCCTTTGAGGCTAACCTGCCAAATCTGCCAAGTGAGTGCTCAGCATTCTTCTGACTACAGTGAAGAATATTGGTGACTTCTGACCTCTTTTCAAATTGCAAATCTAAATCTTAAATTAGAACTGGATACAAGGGCTTGATTTCCTTCCTTAGGGTCAGAAGAAGCAAAAATGACACCAGCAGTGATCCAAATTGTTCTAATTACAAAAGAACAAAAGAGAAGTACAACACAGGAACAGGCCCTTCGGCTCTCCATGCCTATGCTAATCATCATGCCCTGACTAAACTAAAAAACAAACCTTCTGCCCTTATTCGGTCCATATCCCTCTATTTCCTCCATATTCATGTAACCATCCAGATGCCGCTTACATGTATGTTGCCAATGTGCCTGCTTCCACCACCTCTTCTGACAGTGCACTCCAGGCTCCTACCACTCTCTGTGTGAAAAACTTTCCTTGCACATCTCCCTTAAACTTTTGCTCTCTCACCTTGAACCTGTGCCCCATTGTAATTGAAACTTCAATCCTAGGAGAAAGCCTCTGACTATCCATCCCATCTACGCCTCTTATAATGTTGTAGACCTCCATCAGGTCTCCTCTCAGCCGCCGTCCTTCCAGTGAAAACAATCCTAGTCTTTTTAACCTTTCCTCACAGTCAATGCCCTGGAGGCCAGGCAACATTCTGGTGAACCTTCTCTGCACTCTCTCCAAAGTTTCCACAGCCTTCTGGTAGTGTGGCAACCAAAACTGCACACAATACTCCAAGTGCAGCCTAATAAGGTTTTTATATAGCTGCAACATGTTTTGCTAACTCTTGTAGTCCATGCCCAGCCGATGAAGACAAGCGTGCCATATGCCTTCTTGATCACTTTGGTTACCTGTGTTGCCGTTTTTAGGGAACTGTGGACCTGCATGCGCAGATCTGTCTGTGTGTTAATGTTCCTTAGGGTTCTTCCATTTACAGTGTAATTCACACCTCAAATTGATCTTCCAAATGCATCACTTTGCATTTGTCTGGATTAAACTCCATCTGCCATTTCTGAGCCCAAGTCATCAATCTATCTATATCCTGTTGTATATTTTCACAATCATTGGCGCTATCAGCAACTCCACCAATCTTTGTGTCATCAGCAAACTTGCGTATCACACCACCCACATTTTCCTCCAGATCATTTATATATACTACAAACAACAACAAACCTAAGATTGATCCCAGTGCAACACCACTAGTTACCGGTCTCTGTACTGAAAAACACCTTTCCACCATTGTCCTCTGTCTTCTATGACCAAGCCAGTTTTCTATCCATCGAGACAGCCCTCCCCGGATCCCATGTGATTTTAGTTATTGTACCAACCTGCCATGTGGCACTTTATCAAAGTCCATATAAACTACATCCACAGCTCTTCCCTCATCAATCATCTTTGTCACTTCTTCAAAAAATTCGATCAGGTTGGTGAGACATGACCTTCCCCATACAAAACCATGCTGCCAATTGCTAACTAGTCCATTTTCTTCCAAATGTGCCTATCCTGTCCCTCAGTATCTTCTCCAACAGCTTCCCCACCACAGATGTCACACTGTATTTTCCTGGATTATCTGGGCTTCCTTTCAGAATTTGGAATTGTAGAACATACCAGTGAGGCCACTCAGTCCATCAGGCTCACTTAGTCACCTCCTATTTCAGCCCTCTGCTTCTTTCAAGCTGGAAAGACTCTGGTTAATTAAGCAACTTCAACAATATCATTAGTTTGATAGAACACAATTGGCAGGACAGCTGGTTTGTGATGCACAGCGACACCAATAACAGTTGTTCAGTACACTGGCTGTGGTCACCATGAAGGTCCCACTGTCTCAACCTCACCCCTCACCTCAGGCATGGTGACCCTTAGGTTAAACTCACCACCAATCATCTTTCTCTAGTGAGAAAACAGCCTTATGGTCCTCTTGAACTAATGGCAACTTTACCTTTATTTGGATGGAAATCCCGTCTCCAGGTCAAGTAAGGGCACGTGCTGTTGAAAATCATGGAGGTGCATTCAGGTTAGGGCTTGAGACACAGTGGTAGGAAATTCTAGTGTTCGTACCATAGACACCATATTTCAACACGAGCTATGCAGTCTCAAATGCTGCCAGCCCCGGGTCTGAAGTAGCCAACCGGGTTATTGCAGTGTCCACTAATGTCATGAGAATGCCAAGATGGCCTTCTGTGCTCTGCACAGATAACAGCCACCATATTCTTTATGCTGCCACACCCTCACTGTAACTTTGCACTCACCTCTCATCAAGGCAAATGGTTTACCATTCTCCCCATGGCTCATGGCATTTTCAATGGATTTTGCCCACCCCATCTGCCACAAACTACTAACTCTTCCTGCCCTCTGCACTTCTTACTCACTCACCCAGGGTATCTCACCACCTTTCCCAACTGCTAATAGTGCCAGATAACAAGGCGTGGGGCTGGATGAACACAGCAGGCCAAGCAGCATCATAGGAGCAGGAAAACTTGACGTGTCAGGCCTAGACCCTTCATCAGAAATGCGGGAGGGGAAGAGGGTTCTGAAATAAATAGGGAGAGAGGGGGAGGCGGATAGAGGATGGATAGAGAAGAGAATAGGTGGAGAGGAGGCAGACGAGTCGAAGAGGCGGGGATGGAGCCAGTAAAGGTGAGTGTAGGTGGGAGGGTAGGGAGGAGATAGGTCAGTCCAGGGAGGACGGACAGGTCAAGGGGGCGGGATGATGTTAGTAGATAGGAGATGGGTGTGGGGCTTGAGGTGGGAGGAGGGGATAGGTGAGAGGAAAAACAGGTTAGGGAGGTGGAGATGAGCTGGGCTGGTTTTGGGATGCGGTTGGGGGAGGGGAGATTCTGAAGCTTGTGAAATCCACATTGATACCATTGGGCTGCAGGGTTCCCAGGCTGAATATGATTTGCTCTCCCTGCAGCCTTCGGGTGGCATCACTGTGGCATTGCAGGAGGCCCAGGATGGACATGTCGTCTGAGGAATGGGAGGGGAGTTGAAATGGTTCGCGACTGGGAGGTGCAGTTGTTTGTTGCGAACTGAGCGCAGGTGTTCTGCAAAGCGGTCCCCAAGCCTCCGCTTGGTTTCCCCGATATAGAGGAAGCCACAACGGGTACAGCGGATGCAGTATACCACATTGGCAGATGTGCAGGTGAACCTCTGCCTGATGTGGAAAGTCTTCTTGGGGCCTGGGATTGGGGTGAGGGAGGAGGTGTGGGGGCAGGTGTAGCACTTCCTGCGGTTACAAGGAAAAGTGTCAGGTGTGGTGGGGCTGGAGGGGAGTGTGGAGCAGACAAGGGAGTCGCGGAGGGAGTGGTCCCTCCGGAAGGCAGATAAGGGTGGGGAGGGAAAAATGTCTTTGGTGGTGGGGTCAGATTGCAGGTGGCGGAAGTGTCGGAGGATGATGCGTTGGATCCGGAGGTTGGTGGGGTGGTACGTGAGGACGAGGGGGATTCTTTTTTGGTTATTATTGCGGGGACGGGGTGTGAGGGATGTGTTCGGGGAAATGCGGGAGACATGGTCGAGGGCGTTCTCGACCACTGCGGCGGGGGATGTTGCGGTCCTTGAAGAATGAGGACATTTGAGAGGTACGGGAGTGGAATGTCTCATCCTGGGAGCAGATGCGGCGGAGGCGAAGGAATTGGGAATAGGGGATGGCATTTTTGCAGGAAGGTGGGTGGGAGGAGGTGTATTCCAGGTAGCTGTGGGAGTCAGTGGGCTTGAAATGGACATCGGTTTCTAGGTGGTTACCCGAGTGCACTTGACCATTCATCACTGCCAAACACAAGAAGCTGCTTGCCTATTTGTCTGTGCTACAAGGCAAAGCAGAGATGCTGCGAACATCCAAATTGGCACAAATTGAGCAAGCGTTAAGGAATCTTGTTCTGATATGTGTGATCGGTGTCTGACCCTGCTTGCGCAGCAGCCTCGCAGCAACATTTCAATATAAGGCGTGAGTGAGCTCCTAAGTTCAGTGTTGAAGTGCTGAACTGTATTAAAAATGAGTCCCAAATGTGCTCAAATAATGTAGTGAGGCTGGGACTTTGCTGATGTCAACGTCTGTGCCCTGAGCTGTAGGGGAATGTCGGCTAAGGGGCACCCACGGAAGAGCCAGCAAGTTGCAGCCACCAGATACCTGCTCAGACGTTCATGTTGGAAATTTTTGGCTGGCTCGTTCTTGCCCACTGCCTGGGAAAGTAGCAAACTGCATATAAGTAAGAATTAGGAAGATTGAGATGTTATTGCATGGGTACTGCGTCATAGGTTTGCATCAAGCTGATGAGGGACATATGAGGGGTACAAGGCACAGGTTGGTATGACAGACCATAGTGTGAGGACAGGGCCACTGGTTGGCATTGCAGGCATGCATCTCCATGAGATGGCATGGATGGGACAAGGAGAATGAGGGTGGGGGGGTGGGGGGAGGGAATGTGAATATGATAACAGGAGGACTTTCTTTTGTTCTGTTCTTTATTTTACAGTTCCGGAGCAACAGAGGCTGCCCATTCACGTAGTTTAACTTTATACCTACAGCCTGTGTGGCTATTTCTGCACAATTTATGGAGGCAAGGTGCCCAGCTCACAGAATCACTTGCCCCTCATCCACCCTGAATGAAGAATATCTATGGCACTTCCCTCTGAGTTGGGTTTGCAAAGTCGGGGATTTTCTCAACACTCTTGCTTCAGGCATGAAAATACAGGCAAGTGACTGTGTATCTTACACCAACATCTATTTTGTTCTACAGTTAATATTCATGCATTAATTAAAAAACAAGTATTTGGAAACCATTCTGCTCAGGAGGGAGGGAGGAATGTCCTGTCTCACTTTATTTTCCAGTTGTAAAGAAATGTGACTGAAAACCTAAAGTTGATTACTTTTGCAGAAAGTATAATTGGCCTTCATGACTTGTACTGACAATGTTGTGTTTATTCTGTTAAATGCATTGCCATGAACTTTGTTTAACCCTTCCCTGATCCCATGCCTGTTTGACTTGCTGAAGTTATATACAATATCTTGTAGTTATTTTTGTTCAACATAAATCATGTCAATGCCAGGTCAACAGTACTGTTCCGGTTCATTCTAAGTGGCAGCACTGATCAAAGCAGCAATTTTGCGATGTCTGTTGATTTTGTGGAGAGCTATGATGATTAATCTCTCACTGTCTCTGTGAGGGTAGCAGAGCGGTCCAGAAGGACTCGGGAAATTCTCCTGATATGGAAGTAAATGGTGTGTGTCACTCACGTATAATTTCCTGCAAGTTGTGAGTTGCAATAACAGATATCTCCCTGCATCCGATGCACACTGAATGGGACATTTCTTTTTAAAGAACGCGATGACAAAAGTAATAAAGCAGGTGCATAACTACAATCTCAAAGGAGTCATCCATCTAATCCTTGTTCAAACAGGCATAGCAAGGCTGATGGATTCGTGCTAAGGGAACTATGATTTCAGCCAAGGAGGCTGATATTAACCTATTCGATTTCATGCATCATATTAACAACCTCCATGGATCAGGAAACTGAATTTTGTACCTGATATAGGCCACCAAATTGTACTTTGGGGTCTGACTTCAGTTTTAATGCAATCTTTCACTTTGGCCCAAGAGTGGAATCTAAGAATGCCACAGAAACATTGCTGGTTAACAACCTGTGCTTTTGAAAATTTATAAAGTGGGCATCCACAGGCTATTTTCCTCAATGTAATTAGTTATTGTGAGTTCAGTAATAATTTCGGTAATGGAAGTGATCATGTAGCAAGAAAATTCAGGAAGAAGGAGAAGCGAGCTAAGCTGCAGTATTTTCAACCAGTTTCTAGCAATTATTAAATGTGAAAACACTAATCAATCATCTGTGTTTAAGCAGATTCTACAGCATTAACTGCTGGAAGTGATTCATTTGAGTTGGAAAATTAATTCTTCCAACACTGCAGAGGTGGCAAAGGTGGGTAAAAATTGTCATACTGCACCAAGCAAAGTTTTCCAATTTGCTGTTGAAATTATAGAGAGTTTAAGTGTCAAAGTATATTTCCATGCAGAAAATATAACCACCAATAAGTCGCCTGAGGAGCTGGTATATTGTTGCAAAGAAATTTCATAAAGGTCTGAAGTTTTAAAGACCCTAGAAGTAGAAGTAACGTATCAATTATCCAGATTGAAAGGCAAGCCAAAAGAAAATTGTAAAACACTAAGGACTCACTGTGAAAAATGCGGGACAAAGCTCAAGAGAGAACAAATATTGAGCTAGGAAGAAAGTATAGTGTTTTCTTCAGTGCATTCTCTGTAGGATGCATTGCAGGGCACATGTAAAATTGCTCTCATCGGTTGCACTTTTAAGCGTTTCAACTGATCTATTTTTAATGGCCATAATAATCTATAAACTTTTGGGGATTTTTTTCCTTTTATTCTCCATTTTATTATATTAGACCAATCCAAACTTCACTTTTAGAGGAATGACTTGGCAAAAATTATTCTCCTCGTTTCAGTCTCAACCATCAAGTCATTAGAAACAAATATGGGGAAATAAGCAGATGGGTGACAAGTGAACGGCTCGCTAGGCATTTTCTGAAGACTGTTAAGAGCCAACCATATTATTGTGGATCTCGAGTCATATGGAATTTAGTTATCTCAGTGGGCTTTGACAACATTTGATGATAGTTCATCGTCAATCATTACTGAGATCAGCTTTCAATTGTTTTCTTAATTGAAATCAAACTTCATCATCTTCCAAAGTGGGATTTGAACTTTGGCCCTCAGAGCATTTGGCCCTCAGAGCATTAGTCTGGGCTAATGTAAGAATGAATCCTCATTTATATTATAATGCTATACTTTACTCATAAAATGAAACTAACGCATGAAGAGAAATCGTTTTTAAGTATTAACTCACAGATGTCAGAGAGATGGGAAAATGTAGGCCTGGAGAGCCTTTAAAAAGCCTGCCAACAATGAGGAGCAATTAAACTTGGAGATGCTCAAGCGGCAAATTAATGTAGTTGCATAGTTTGTGGGAGTTGCGGGTGATGAGGAGGTAGGGAAGGAAGAAGTCATTGTTTCCTGGCATTTTTTAACATTTCACGACATAATAGGTTTGTAAAAAGGCATGATTATGACAAATGGTAATGTCCATATTTGTAAAGTTTCTTAATCTATGCTATATCACATTAATAGTACAAGAAGGATAGCTCCATAAATGCTTCGACACCAGAAATGCACAATTTTTTGTCACAGCAGTTTGACACCTCTCCATGAAGAGCAGTAGGGTTCAGGTTTACAGCCTATGTGGACCAGCAACAAAATTTTCACATAAATCGCTTTGTTTAGATATAGCCAATGCACGTATAATGAATGAAGGGGTAATACACTATTTCATTGAATATGAAATTTTCTTCCACTTCGGTAAAGAACATTTCAAATCCTTTGGAGGGCAGAGTTTCCCATTCCTGGAGGTGTTAAGCTTGAAACAAGGACAATTACACAGGTCAGGAGTAAATTCAAACAGCATAGCCTTCTCTGCAATCAAGGTCTGGATGGAAGGCTCATGGTAGACCTTCCCACTCCATTGCAAATCAAGGTCCTTAAGTGGTTATTCAAGGACCATTTAAGGGCCTCATCCTGCAGCAGCCGGTATTAACCCAGCCTCTGATGGGCCTGTCACTATGCTGTGTTCAAGGCAGCTAAAACCATGCTGTCCACCTGTCACCTCCTAGGGTGGGGAGCAGAGGGTGTTCACCCATCAACCGAGAGCAATGATTGAGAGACTGCACTTCAGGACATTAGCTTTAATCCGGCTGACACCTTTCCTCATTAGCCCAAACCTGAGACTGTCAGCCGCCCCCAGAAAATCAGTCTGTCGCTCTGGGACTCCCAGAGTGCTCTTTGAAAAACAGCCATGCCCTCGTCCATGGCACTGCTGTGTTCAAGAGCTGCCAACCTCTGACGGACTACTCTCTCTGGTTGGGAGTTCAGGGCCTTAATTCCAGGTGAAGGCTTGCGGGTGGGTTTGCCAATGTCTGATTCGGCAAACTTTCTTTGGAACTTTCTTGTCAATTTTCTACTTGGCTGTCAGGACCCTATCACTTTGACCAGATCCCACCTGTGATGTGGATCTTGCAGACTGACTCAGTAGGACTCACTGTTTGTTCAATAATAGTTGGAGAAATTAAAGTAAAAGCTTGGGTCTGATCTTGAAGTATGGGGTGGGAGCTAAAGTGAAAATGAAAAATGGAGAAATGTGATATTTTTCTTCTGATTTCATTAACTTCCAAGTAACTAGCCTTTTCTAAACTATCAGTGTCAAAACTTTGCATTATAAAAATCGAATTGCGCACATCAATCTATTTTTGTCAATATTAGTGTCTTCCAAATTTGTTGTAAAAATTGCCAGAATAAAGTGGAAAGATTACAAGTCACACTGGAGATGGGATTGTCTTTTTGTAGAATCCTCCATATGAAAACAGCGTACCCAGAGTAAAGGCTGTAGCTCAAATTAAAGCACCAAAAGTTGAAGATTTTCCTTCATAAAACTTCAAGGAAAATATATCTCACAATTCTTTTCATTAAAATGTAATAAAATGATTTTAAAAATGTCATTCAATGCACTTTCATACAGAAATAGTCATAAAGAACATTTCTAAATTACTTTAAGATGGTGCCATTGCACCATTTTACTCCACTTTGCCACTATGTCAATTAAAGTTTTGTCATTCTGTTGCAATAAATTGAAAAATATGGGGCACAATACAATGCCCTGCATCCACCTATTCCCAGAATGGGAAATACTATTAATGAGAGAGTGAATAGTTCTAAATCCTGTCAGGTCTCTGAAAAGCATAGGAATTATCTTGTTATCAATTTATTAACAGAAGCATGAAGTAACTGATGCCATCCACTGACACCAGAAACATTAGGTCTCCTTGGGAATTTTCTTCTGTAGAAACTGTCAAACTAGGTGGATATGGGCACATTAAACATTGAGGACAATGTAGCTTTAGCGCATAAATTTATTTTCTTCTCTTCCAATGTAATAAGTAGATTCTCTGAAATGATAAAGACAATCAATGCAGGACCGTTGACAGCTTTGACCTATAAGCATTCCTATTATATAAGAGTTTCCTTCATATGAATAATTTTTAGAAACATTAATCTTTGACCTTCAATTGCATTAAAATAAAGGTTCAAACCCTTTTGTGTGCAGCTCCAAAGATAACACAGATCAGATGGAAGGAATGCACTGAATTGTAGCACGTTGTAACTGTAAAAATTACAACAATGTGTGGGGGAAAAAGTCATCGAACAAAGCTTGTATTCTTGCTTAGATAAATTTTGGTCAAATGAAGATAAGCCTTTGGAACTTCGGACGTTAATCGGTCTGAGAAGGTAACTCACAGTCGCTGCTGCCAATAAATTTGTGAGGATAAATGTCAAAGATGAAAATAATCGTCATTGTCTGGCTTAGTCTCCAAATCATCATAAAACGTCAAGGCATATAATTTCAGGCAAGCATTATCAACTCGAACTATTGAGAACCTAAGTCATGTGGTTAATGATGTCCATGTTCACAGACTTTAAATGTTTAGAGATTTTGCAGAGGAGCATTTAAGTTAAACAAGCTTCAATTTATGTTTAGAATATGTAACAATGGAAGATACATTTATAATGCAATATCAGCTGTTATTCAACAGGAATAACTCTATAAATCCATATTCACTAAGCATGACAGGAAATTTCAGGGCTACATTGAAAAAGACATATATAATATTCCTGCTGTAATTAGCAATTTAATGAAATATTGTTTAGTTGACTCCTGAATAAAAATACATGTTCTGAATTCTGACAGATAGAAACATACTGATAAAGTGACTCCTGTGGTGAAACTGAATTATGCTGAAAACTATGCGTAAGTCAGTGGAAAACAATTAAGCAAGTGGCCAAGCATGATGTTTCACAGCAAGGAACAAAAGTCAAAATTCCAGTCAGGTTTACTGTTAAATACAGTTTGGCAGTATGTTATTTATAACATTACAAAAGCAGTACCATCAGTATAGATGATGGGGGGTTGGAAAGAATATAAGTGTCTTGTGGGGGGAGAAATATACACATATTTGCATGGTACAGCTGCTGCTAAGAATGCATCCTCTGGGCCAAAGTGAGGAGTGAATGTGATTTTGTTTTCCGTTTAAGCAGACAGTTCCAGAACCCAGCTCATGAAGAATCTCGGCTTTAAAATCAGAAATATTATTTACAGTTTTCTATTACAAGCTTGTATTTTGAGTATTGTGCATATGAGCAGTTACATATTTGTCAATGAGTGAAACAAAAGTTACTTGAACAACTCAGAGATAAAAGGTACTGCAGATGCTGGAGAATCCGAGATAACAAGCATGGGGCTGGATGAACACAGCAGGTCAAGCAGCATCATAGGAGCAGGAAAACTTGACGTTTCGGGCCTAGACCCTTCATCAGAAATGGGGGAGGGGAAGAGGGTTCTGAAATAAATAGGGAGTGAGGGGGAGGTGGATAGAGGATGGATAGAGGAGAGGATAGGTGGAGAGGAGACAGATCCTTAGAAGAGGCCCTCCCCCTCGCTCCCTATTTATTTCAGAACCCTCTTCCCCTCCCCCATTTCTGATGAAGGGTTTAGGCCCGAAACGTCAAGTTTTCCTGCTCCTATGATGCTGCTTGACCTGCTGTGTTCATCCAGCCCCATGCTTGTTATCTCGGATTCTCCAGCATCTGCAGTACCTTTTATCTCTGATACAATTTTAACCCCACTGCGAAGCCTCTTCTAAGGATGCCTACCCTGAAGAAGTTACCCTCCTCCCTCCAGACAAACCTCAGGGAATCTCCCTCAAGTTGTCTGCATTTCTGCATGACTAAATATAAAATTATCATGACAAGGGCTAACCTCAGAAAATTACCCAAGAAACCTTATTGAAAGCTGCCCCAAGAATTAGTAACCGCATATGCGGAATAACTTTGGAACAACAATAGATACTCTCAACCCTTCCAACTTACCCTGATAATTAAAAGTGCAAAAAATCTTTGAGAAATACAGCGTTAAACCTCTGATTGTTCGTAAGATTTCCTGGAGTGCAAATAAGACAGCATCAGCTATTTTATATAATAAAATGTTTAAACATGCTTCACAGGAAACTTACCAGCTAAAATTTGAGAATATCTAAATGAGGTTTGAGGCTGGACTTTATGGCTCCCGCCATTGGACAAATCTCCAGAGAGGGATGAGGAATGGGAGTGAAACATGTAAAGTCTAATGGTGAGCCAATTCGTTGTCTCCCTGACAATCAAATTGGCAACCTGCCCCACTAACTAAAACAAAAAATTCAGTGGCAATTGAGTTTGTGAATAAGCCAGTTGACCCAAATAGTACACTGTCCATGCCATATAGTAGTTGGTGTGGGGCAAGTAAGACCCAAAAGTTTTTTTTTTAAATAACTGTGGAATATGTGGGAAGGGAGAGGTGCAGTTTTTAGAATGGGGTGGGGAAGGAACTTGTCCTATGTGTGTGGAGGACATATCCCAAGATATTAACTCTCACTTTGTTTCTCCCCACCTCAGTTTCAAAACCCACTCCCCACTTCCCAGCCCTAGGAACCCAATCCTTTCCCACCCTAAAGCCTGGAATTTATCTTAATCTGAGAACCAGATAGGCAGCACGGTGGCTCAGTGGTTAGCACTGCTGCCTCACAGTGCCAGGGACCCAGGTTTGATTCTAGCCTCGGGCAACTGTCTGTGTGGAATTTGCATGTTCTCCCTATGTCTGCATGGCATTCTGCTGGGTGCTTCAGTTCCTCCCACAGTCTAGGGATGAGCAGGCTAGGTGGATTGGCCATGGTAAAAAGCAGGATTAGGGGGAGGGATGGGGACTGAGTCTGGTTGGGATGCCCTTCAGAGGTTTAGCACAGACTTGATGGGCAAAATGCCCCCTTTCCACACTGTAGGGATTCTAACCACTACTTTTCCTCCAGTGGTTTACCTGTAGCCCCATCAAAACCCACTACCAGGGTCTGATGCTGCTGGGAACGCCATATAAGGAGAGGGCTTCCTTCCAATGGAAGCCAGGATGGGGTGGGGTGGGAGATTACGGCGGGCAGGGTGAATAGGTTGGTGAAGGGAGGGTTCATGATATCTGGCGCTCACTTGTTTAAGGCCACCCTGGGATATGTTATTGCAGAGCAGCTTTGCTGAGCATCAGCTGGTGTGATACAGACCCTCATTCAGGGCAGGCATGTAACACTCATCACCCCTTCCTACCCTTGGGAAATTCAAGCCTCCATATAACCTTAGTTGGGTTACTGCATCTGATGGCAACTTCTTCAAGAACACCATAACCCAAGGCCTGCAGAAATAACATATTGCAGATGACTTTAAACATCATTGAGCTATATTTATAACAGAGTATGCAGCATAGATTTATATTTTTTGTTTTCAATCAACTAAAAATTGAGCTCATTATGCTTTTAATTAAAATGTTTATTCCAGACACACGAATGCTAAGCTCCATATGTTCCTAATGCCAATAGGTACATATTACTGCTGGTGCAGGAAACAATTGTGTAAGCAGTTGGGTGGTTGGATGTGGTGACATTGGGGCTTAAACTGGCAGTTTCATGTCTGCAGCTCTTCTCAGGTGGTGTAGAAATCAGTTGGGATCTAATTGCTGGTGGAAAAGGATGCAAAAGAACTAGGTTCAGCAAGAGACACATACTGCTCAGCCGTTAGAGGAGTGAAAGATAAACTTCTGTATAGTCTTCTTTACAGTGATTTATTTTCAAATGTGTATCAACTTCAAAATAATAAAAGGTTTCAAACAAAATGGAATGTAAGTGAAAATCATGCATGTGTTTTCTCATTGCCCAATTACTGGCTAATTTCCATTGATCATCCACAGTGTCCCCTCTTCTTGGTAAATAACACCCTAGCATGTCTCTTTTGAAAGAATTTTAACACGACACATTATCTATCAGCTGGATGGCTGATCTTTCAAATTTGATCCCCATGATCTGCCTACAGTATCACATGCTTTGTACAAGTTTATAAAAGAGTTGACCTCCGTTCATTTAGTGATGGCAACTCATTTGCACACATACACCTGTAGCACCAAGGGAGCAACAGTCTTTGTGGTGTGGCACTGTTACCATATATCAAGCAGTTCTGAGTCTATCCAAAGCTGTTACAACCTTGCAGTGAAGCAAACTGTGCATTCCACATGCCATTCGTCTTATATGTTAACTGGAATGCCTAGAAATAATTGCAAATTTCTTCTGTTGTTTTAGACATTAGCAGATGGTAAACTCCCTTTTGGAGTGTTCACCAGCCTTAAAAACATTCAGATACCAATATGCTCAAATTTTTCTTATCAGAGATGGTGCAGAGCTGGTAATACTAATTTTATCCATCCATACTGTATTATAGAGAAGTACTGCCCTCAAACTACATAGAGCAGTACGATGAAAGACTAATCGCCTAACTGGTGGTGAAATATTTCCTCATAGATTGGTAATGATTATCAGCCTACTGGCTGTTCTTTCTACAGCTGCATTCTGATAACAACCAATGAAGAAGCACTAGTAAAGTGGTCCAGTGGAAGTGAGGTAATATCACAATTGGCTTTTCCCTTTCAATCTTTGGAGTTCTTCTGGTGTACCCACAAAGCTTCTAGTCTTTGGAGGACAACTTTAGACCATTGTCATGTCTTTCAGAACACTTCTCTTTTGGGAGCTACATGACCTCAATCAGAAAGTAGTGAAGTTTGAGGGATTTCTCTTTCTTAATGTCTTGCTTAGCCAGTTAGCACCAGTGACCTTAGTTTAAGGGTAAGAGGTAGGCCATTTAGGAATGAGATGAGGAGAAATTTCTTCACCCAGAAAGTGGTGAGCCTGTGGCTTTGCCACAGAATGCAGTTGAGGCCAAGGAATTAGGTATAGTTTTTAGGGCTAAAGGGATCAAAAAGTATTGGGAGAAAGTGGGAACAGGATACTGAGCTGGATGATCAGTCATGAGCAAATTGAATGGCAGAGTAGGCTCGGAGGGCTGAACGGCCTTTTTCTAATGTGTCTGCTTTTGTTCATTTGAGGCAACACCTAGACATTCTCTGAGAGCTTTAAACCTTGCAGGGATTTTATAGATATTGGCAGAAACAGGTTCTTTCTTGGTGACCTCCCTTGAATAAGAAATGAAGCCACGTACACCTTCCAACTAACCCCTCCAACCTCCCACCATCCATCCCCACAAACTTATCTCCCACCCAAGGGAAAGTGTCAGGATTGTGACAAATTCTGAGGAACAGGCAGCAATCTCTGCCCTGCTACTACACCGTTGCTTTTAAAATAAAATGTAAAGCCTACGGCTCCTGACCAACAAAAACTGGAGATAATTACATTTACTTATGAGCATAAAATCTTGGGGTTGGAAATTGCCTTCGGGCTGGTTTGATCTTTTAGCTTAACTTCACCAAACCAATAACAAAACTAATTCCAGCGAAGTGGCAGAGAATTGTTGATGCTGACACTTTTCCAAACCTTCTGCTGATCTCCCACTGAAGCTAGGATGGGAAATAAGAAACATCCTAACCTTTTAGGTTAATAATCTCATGATTATTAAGCTGTTGTCCAAGATGATAACCATATTTAAGGAACTTCAGCATTAAAGAGGTGACTGGTCAAGTTTCAAACCATAAAAGGCTCTATTTTAGTATATCTTTGGATGGTTTAAAAAATAACAAGTGCTGTAACTATTTTAAAACAGATTATATGGAATGCAGGCTGAAAGGCATAACATGCAGAACTGCTTCTATCAGAATTGAATCCACCAGAAATTACTAGCTAGCCCTTCTAAGAATAAATAATTTTAAAATTATGCAATGAATCAAAGGAAGCTAACTGAAGTGTTTGTCCACTTAACTGTTTGACTGGCTTCAACAGCAAGAGTCACAAGAGTGTCTGGTATGACACTGGTATTTATTATCTTCTTAAGTAACATCTCAGCATTACGAAAATCCTCTCTACAATCCAGAGACAATGAACAAGAGCAGTCTCACTCACAGGATTACTTCCCAGATTATTTTGCATATTAGGTTATAATACATTAATAGAAAACTAAAGTGAGCTGGAATCCTGTGTTACACAAATGAAAAAGTACCTGGAAAACTGAAAGCTGTCAGAATACTGCATTAAACAATAAGTGAAGCGATGTCTAATAATAGTTATAGATTGCAAGGCAAGATAATAACTCATAGTTCTGTGTACCTTCAGAACATAGGAAGTAAATGCAGGATGTGCTATTAAGGGAAAAAACAAACAATGTTATGGTACTCACATTATTAGGGAAATCAGCCTTTAATTCAGCAATGCTTTTGCACCAGTATGCACATGTCTTCTCACTGATGAGTTCAATGTTAAGAAAGGAGCTTTGTCCTGGGCCATAGATAGGGCCAGAGGTCATTCCACGTAAAATTCTTGGAGAAACATTGGTCACTATGTCCTATTAAATATAAACATGATATCAGTAAAGAACTAATCCATTACCAATGTTAAAAAAACACTGCAACCTAATCTAGTAGTTCACATTTCTTCCTTCTACTTTAGTATTTTTCTTTCCCCTTCAAAAATGGCTGTTTACTAAACAGCCACACTCTTGTGTAAATTAGCTTTTGAAATTGAACTCTTGGGTTCCAAGGGGATGGGTGAAAAGGGTGTATGATGGGTGCCATGGGAGATACCTTTGATCCCTTCAAGAGGCTGTTGATATATTTGACTCAAAAGTGTTTATTGATAACTGATCCCAGTGAAACCTCCTGGAAACTGCTGAGAAATATTTGGGTCGTAGGCTTATTTGTTACTCTTTGATTGAACTCACGCCAAACTTGCAGTAAGAGTACACCAGATAGGCTACGGCTTTCAAACCCAGGGAGTATGTGGAGGCACAGCCGATAGCTCATGTAACCAGTATAAGGTAATAGATAGCACTGGGACATGAACTGCTTTGATATGCTATCCTTTGCCTTAATTAATACTAGTAACAGGATCCTTCAATTAATAGTTAAGCAAGAAACATTTAGAGAAAATTAATTTTTAGACTTGCCTGTTGGGTGTTATATCATTAAAAAAAACACAGATTACTCATATAATAAACTTTGATATACAATTAACCTTACAAGTTTTCATCTGATCTGTGTTTAGGTTTAGAAAAAAAACAAGGAGAAACATAAGGAAATGAAAGCTTAAGCACTTTTAAAAAATAATTCAACTCTTCAGAAGATTGTATATATTATACATCTACGCATAATATTCTGTGACATTACCATTATGAAGAAAATTATAGATAAAGGGATATAATAAAATTACAGAGAAAAGTTCAAACATTAGCAATCACTTCAAAGACCTGCAGGCATTCAAAGATAAAAATGATTTTGAACCTGTTTTCTATGAATAAGCCAAGATGTAATTATACATCTCCCAATATGCTGATGCTCTGCATACATTTAAAAGGTTAGAGACTGCGATACAATCCACTTCAGTCCTGTAATTTGACAGTTAAAGGACCAAATGGCTTGTAGAATTACTACTTCAACTTTTAAATTAACTTTAACATTAACCTTACTTGAAAATCATAGTAAAAAGTTAATTTGTTAGTGGTAGAAGCAAAAGATCTTGAGGATTAAAATTACATGGAGACTAACTATAATATTAATAAAATGCTTAAAAGCAGTGATGGTACAGAACATAAAATGTTCACAAGCAACTTGATATATCACTGTTGTACAGGAAAATATTTTGTAAGAAAAAAGAAAATTGCAATGAACATACATTGTGTCAATCCTAGAATTTAGAATTTGTGACCACACTTACATCAAAATACACACCTTTTGTATTTGTCCTTTTTGATTATTTTGAATCACTTAAATAATACCCTCATGCTAAGTGACAGATGAAGGGTCAGTGTTTTCTCTCCATAGATGCTGCCAGACCTGCTGAGCTTCTCCAGCAAATTCTGTTTAGGCTCAATTAAACAAATCTTGTGAAAGATATCTTTGGTTAGAGAATACACTGAGGGTTAAAATCATGCTGAAAACTATATATTCCAACTGAATGTGCCCACACGTATGTTAAAATCGCGGATATAGCAATTTGTTACGAACCCATTTACATGTTCAAATACAGGACAGGTCCAATTCAGCTTTGATGGGAACACAAATCCAAAACGGACACTGTTTAGACACTATGCCTGACATTTTTTTTCTACTGGGTTTATTTGAAAATACTATTAGACTATAACCTGGTGCCATGTGATTTCTAACCGTGTCCACTCCCGTCCAACACCGGCACCTCCGCATCTTTTCTATTGGCCTCAATGAAGATGAAAAACAAAACTAAGAATTAGAAATGACTAAGAAAGGTGACAATGGCTTGAATATCTGTTTTAAAGAAAGTTTGCTTGAAAAGCTGGAAGGAAGTGAAAACTGGCTGATGGTTTGCAAAATGTCATCTTAGTGAAATAGCACAGAGCTCCACTTCAATGTAATGACAAGCCTTCATTCGCAGGGCTCTAGTGACCGATACCGATAGTTTTTCCAACTCCCTCACCTGAAACCATTGTTTATTACCACTTCATAAGCTTTTCCTCTATGTTGGACTATAGAATAACACCAACTTATGTTGTAAGGTCTTCTTACTACAAAAGAAGAATCAAAAGGTGATAAAAGTCTGTAATAAGATCAGAAAAAGCTGGAAATCTCAAATAAGAAGTCTGATTCATTGAACACCTCCCCCCCCCCCACCCCCCACCCTCACCTTTCTCTTTCCACAGTTGCTACCTTACTGGTCTTTCAAGCTTTTTCTGTTTTGATTTCCTCTAACATTTGACCTTGTGGTCATGTCTGTAGAGGCCTACAACCTGAGGCCTCCCTTTGTCATACCTGAAATCACTTATTACATTTACTATTGTTCCACAAGATACTGTAAACTTGGCCTTTTGTTCAATGAGCCTCATCGAGGTAATGAAGCCCTGGAAAGAAGATGTCCATGTTCATAATGAATGGAGAAAAAATGAATTGTGATATAGTACGTTTAAAGGCATTTTAGCTAAAAGAAAATATCTTGCTGATGCCTCCCAATGAAGGAAGAGTCTGTAGAAGCTGAGTTTTTGAGTATATTTAAAATAAAAGTTGATTAATTTTTTATCACCATGACATAAACGGTTATGGAGACAGTGTGAGTGAAAGACACTGAAGTGTTTGATCAATCATTATCATACTGAATGGTGGAGCAGGTTCGGTGGGCTGAATGGCCTACTCTTGTTCCCATATTCGTGTATGTGGCTGAGATCTATGTTCCTGAGCAGCCTCAGTCACCTCCTCCTGAGACTACATATCCAGTCCCACCTGAAAGTGCAGCAAGTAAACATAACAAAAGAGTTTTGCATGGAATCATACTGCATTCCCCTTCCAGGTTAACCACAACAAGTAATTCCTGACTTCAGACTGCCAGTAGTCCCCTCAATAATCATTTTGGAGATTAGTGGGTCTTATTGTATTGAGATAAGAAGTTTTCATTAGCCATGAAGAAAGGGCTATAACTTCGCTGCCTGATCCAATCCAAAACAAAATTCTTGTCTTCCCTGAATAGATCTTGGCATTTGGATATCCTTGCAATGAACACGTCATAATAATTCAGAATCAATCTCTATTAACATTAATTTTTTGCCACAACTAACTACAGGAATATTGGGCAATGCAATGTTGGAATTAATACTTTCGAAATAAGGTCATACATTCATACAGCATAGAAACAGGCCCTTCAGCCCACCATGTCTATGCTGATCCCACAAACACCAAACTACACTGATCCCACTTATCTATACTTGGTCCACAGTCTATTGTGTCTGGGCATTTCAAATACTCATCCAGATAAATTTACTATCCCTACCAGAACAGCCTCGTGGTGCAAAATTTGAACTTTGGAAAATCCTTAATACATTCTGAAGTAGTTGAATTCCTCAGACTTCCTGAAGATGGATTGTGAGCCGGGCAGATGCAGACAGTTCTCTGAGAAACACTGTACTGATCCCTAATTGCAGCCTGAATGTAGCTGGCGGCGAAAAGGTTGAAATTATGCTGACTTTACAATCACTGAAAGAAGTTTTCAGTTCTGTGACTGGGGCTCCAGGTCACTTGGCATGTCATCTGGTGCTTCCTTAAATAAGTTTCTTGTGAGATCTGAGAGATGCACTGGGGGCAGGGAGATGAGAGGAACAGAAGAGTATTACACCTGTGGTTGGCATCAGGATCGGAGATATAGGCCTTCAGCTGTGGCAATGCAATAGCCTGAATTGGTACTCCAGGAATGGACAGTGATGCAGGGGCATTGGTGGGCCCAGAGCCCTTTGCGGAGGCGCCCGCTCCCCCTTGATGTCAAGCAGAGCACAAAAGGGAAGGATGATAAACTCTGTTTTTTATTTATATTTAAGATTTATATGTTAATTTCAGTCTTACATCCTAAGACCTTCTGTAAGCCAGAACGGCTCTGGAGCATGGCGACATTTTACACCTTTCAGTGTATTTATTTGTTAAATAGAAGTGATAACTCATTCAATTCATGAAACGAAAATCATTCATAATAGTCAGTTGACTTCATCCATCGTTGATGCTACTCAAGGATAGGTTTCCATTGTGATCCCATGCTGCTTGTTAATAACACTTGCTGTTTGTGAGAATCAAAAATTAGCTGTTGTCCAGGAAGTGCCTGACTCTGGTTGCAAAGCAAACGAAAAGAAAACAAGTAATCTCCTCAAATAAATAGACTGATGTAAGAAATGGACAAAGATTTTCCAGGCAATAAGCTTGCTCGTGGATCAGTTCCACTAAATAGGAACACCCTGCCATGAGACGCTAGATCTCATTTACCTGTGTCTAGGTTACATCAATGGAAACAATATCCAAGGGGCTGAAAACTGTGGGAATTCTGACAAAATATGCCTTGCATATCGTTAGCATATGTGTGCCAGTTAACGATAGATGCTGGGAATGGGAACTTCTGCCTGCCACAGAAATTTCTGCAGGAAACAAAAAGGATCTCACTCAAAAACATGATGCTCACAAATCAATGATAGCACGTCCCTTTCATGCTGCAAAAGCCACCACAGAAATGTTGGACCTGCAGACCTTAATAAAGAATGGCAGACATGGAGGGCGAGGGTGAGAAATGAGGCTCATGGTGTAAATGTCATACACCAGCAATAGGCCTGAATCTGTAGCCACAAAGACAGGAGTTACTGGAAAAGCTCAGCAGGTCTGACAGCATCTGTGAAGAACAAAATCAGAGTTAACATTTCGGGTCCGGTGACCCTTCCTCAGAAGCAACCTCAGCCTTTCCTCACTGGACCCGAAACATGAACTCTGACCTTTTGTCTTCACAGATGCTATGAGACCTGCTGAGCTTTTCCAGCAACTTCTGTTTTTGTTCCTGATTTACAGCATCTGCAGTTCTTTCGGTTTTCCTTCCGTAAGATGTAATTGATCGTTTGCTGTATTTCAGTTTTGAATATTTATGTTTTTAAAAACCATCATGTTATAGCCAGTTGGCCACTAATGAAGTTACACTAGAAATCATTTAAAAATATTTCAACAATGCTTGCAAACTTTCTGTAAAATCTATTGCTATCTGTCGAGTGCATAAACCCTGATTTTTGCTGATGAGTCAAAGCTAACTCTTTTACTATTTACCAATTAACTACAATTTACATATTTTAATTAAGAAGCAAGCAATATAAAACAATTAGGATAATCAGTGTGCTAACTAGATTGCATAACATTTAGACAGTTTTCCAGAGAGATAGGCAAAAATAACCTTAATTAGTGCTAATTAGTTCTGATTTGCATATGTTTGATAAAGCGTACAGTTACCATAATACAGGATTATTTATCTTTGTATCTGTCAAATGCTGGCATTTTATAGGCTGAAATAATTTTCACGCTAGATTTACATGGTAACTGGTTTAAAATGTTTGTTGAAGCCATGTTAATTTTACATGCAATTGCTCAAGTATAGGGGCCAAATTCCATTAACTCAGAAGAAACTGCTACAGATAAAAGTGCTGACTGATAAAAGCAGTGACAAATACATTAAAAAGAAACTTCATTATATTTTCAAAACACCATATGTTCATTGGTAACTGATTGTACCTCATACAAAATGAAATTTGTCTGTGGTCTTCATATTGACTGGAAAAAAAATGTAGGTGCCAGTGCCAAACTCATATCTTTCTAAATATCATATGCTGTCTCAAGGCTATTACGATAGTTAAGTTATTGTCCTCCTTTACTGGACATTAAATAGAGGGCATATTTTTTAAAGAATTGCACATGGAGAAATGTACAGATTTTCTAGTAAACCCAGAAATTCCCACAGTTGAAATTATGCAATATGATTTGTGACATACAGGCAGTAGAAATTATATTTCCAGTGAATGAAAAAAATTACAACATAACACATACTTCTCTTTTCCTACAATCGAATTTTACACTGCATTTAGATTGCAACTTGAATTATTGTTTACTTGATAAATCATAGTTTTCATACGTCTGTATATTTTATAATTTCAATATACCAGAAGTAGATGAGGAATAAATGTTTTTTGCAGAAACATTTGACTTATCAGGCAAATAGTGTGTTAAAGATTTGATCAGCAAGGTCACAGCTTGTGTTTTTAACACATGCACAAGTAGTTCAAAAAGCAGAACAAGCCCAGCGTTTCACAGAAAAATCATTTTTCTCTATCCTCAAGACATATTGTATGACTAAACCAGCATGAATTATCTGCAGCTATGGAAAGAAATTTGCTAAATATAATATTTCCTTTAATAGGCTGTGAAATAAGGATATTTACAAGCACATTTTATGTTTCAGATAATCTTCTGTGCTTCTATATTATTTGACCAGATCAAAATTAGTGTCAAATGAACTTTATAAAATTACTTTATGGGACGATTTCTGTCAGTTCTGATTTGATGGGCCGAAGGACCTCTTCTGTACCGTATGATTCTTTGTGGGTGTTGCTGGCCGGGCCAGCATTTATTGCCCATCCCTAGTTTCCCTTGAAAAGGTGATGGTGAGCTGCCTTCTTGAACCAGTGCAGTCGATGTACTGCAGGTAGACCCACAATGTCACTAGGGAGGAAGTGCAAGGATTTGGTCCCAGCAACACTGAAGGAATGGCGATATATTCCTAAGTCAGGATGTTGAGTGGCTTGGAGGGAAAATTGTGGGTGACGGTGTTCTCATGTATCTGCTCCCTTTACCTTCTAGATAGTAATGGTCATGGGTTGCCGTCCAACATTTCCTCTAAGCTACACGACTGTGCAAACGCACGGCTACTCCGATGTTGCATGCACGGTGATTGTGGTGTTGGCTTCCTGTTCTGGACTTTGAGGGAATGCCTAAGGAACTTGTTGAATTGAATGGGACTTTTTAAAGGCATTGTTATTTCAATCACCCCAAGTATTTGAAATAAAAAATCAAATAGAAACAAGACAACAGAGGTTCAGGGTAGTGAAGTGGTGAATGATAAGTAATGTATGACATGAAGGTGTACAACATATACACAGTAGATTGCAGCCAAAATTAGAACCAGAATAAGTAATAATGGCAAAAAAAGGCAAGTCCTGAACCCTTTATCTGAATGCACGCACCACGTGTAACAAGATTGAATGAAAATAGAATATGACTTGATAACTATTGCAGAGGTATGATTACAGGATGATCAAGATTGAGAACGCAATATTCAAGGGTCTTCAACTTTCCACAAAAATTGGCAAAAACAGAAAGAGGGGTGAGGTCTTTTTTTTTAATAAAGAAAGGTATCAATGCAGTGGTGACTAACAATACGTAGGAGCACTAGATCATGTGGCACGGTAGTACAGTGGTTAGCACTGCTGCCTCACAGTGCCAGGGACCTGGGTTCAATTCCACCCTCAGGTGACTGTCTGTGTGCGTTTCCTCCAGGTGCTCTGGTTTCTTCCCACAGTCCAAAGATGTGCAGGTTTGGTTGTTTGGCCATGCTAAGCTGCCTGTAGTGTTCAGGGAGGTGTAGATTAGGTGGGTCTGGGTGGGATGCTCCAAGGTTCAGTGTGGACTTGTTGGGCTGAAGGGCCTATTTCCACACTGTAGGGATTCCATGATGTGGAATCGGTCTATGTGGGAAACAAGGGTGGGAGATGTCTTTAAGACCCTGAATAATTCATAGAGTACAGAAGACCATTCAACCCATCTTGTCTGCACTGGCTTGCAAAAGAGCTACCCAGTTGGTCCCACTCTCCAGCCCTATCTCTGTAACCTCTAAGAGATAAAAGGTGCTGGAGAATCCGAGATAACAAGCATGGGGCTGGATGAACACAGCAGGTCAAGCAGCATCATAGGAGCA
>JAHRHZ010000273.1:2419305-2523677 GCA_024137785.1 Ginglymostoma cirratum | reverse complement strand
ATTTTGTGCTCCTATGATGCTGCTTGACCTGCTGTGTTCATCCAGCCCCATGCTTGTTATCTCTGTAACTTCTAACTTCACTTTCAAATAAGTGTTCAGCTCTCTTTTTCAAACCTTCTATGGAATCCACCTCCATCACTCTCTCAGGCAGCGCATTCCAAATTGTAACAACTCTCTGAGTAAAGAAGTTTCTCCTCATGTAAATCTTAGCTCTCTTGCTGACAATCTTGAAATTACTGATATACCAACCAGTGGAAAAAGAACATCCTTCTTTATCCTGTCAAAATTGTTCATAATTGTCACCTCTTAATCTCCTCTGCTCCAAGGACCATAAACCCAATTTCTCCAATCTTTCCTTGTATCTAATACCATCATTCCGTGTATCATTCTGTAAAATCTCCTTTGAACTCTCACCACGGCTTAAACACCCTTCCTTAAATAGGGTGCTCAGGACTGAACACAATAAATTGGATCATATTCGATCAAAGTTACAAGTCCAGAAATAATGGAGACCTTGTAAGAAAAACACAGTAATTGTCATCTGGAGAGTTTGATGCTGCTGAATCCAAGAGATTGGGGTGTGAGCAGGAAAGTGGCGTTGAAGCCCCAGATGAGCCCTAATTGTATTAAATTTTGGAGTAAGTGCGATGGGCATTGTTTAATGATGAATCTTCATCTCTGCTCACCACATTGTGTTAGCCGACTTGACTCTCAGAAAAAAACTAAAGATAGATTTGCTGTCACCATGCTTCTTATTGGTTTGACTCCTCTGGACCTGCTTTTTCTACTGTGGTGGAGGAAAATCACTATATCATCTTATGAGAAAAGTTTCTTCTCTTACATACCACCTAGATGTGGCTATAGGCCCTTGAGCCAACTACACCATGGATGATCTGACGGGAATCTCAAACCCACATTCCCAGCTGACCCCAATATCCATTTTACTCCCAAACTTAGCAAGAAGCTATCTATCTATCAATAAGTTGTAGGTTAATGCATGACAGAAATCAGGTATAAATTACATTAATAAGACAGACATTGTTACTAAGACATTTAAAATAATGGGTCCAACACTTTTTGGTCCTACAATGTTCTACCTTTCTTGCCCAAAGCCTTACAATTGCATTTTGGGTAGAGCTCAATACAGTCTTCTGTATTCATGCTTTCAGAACCATTACTTTTTAAGCACCTGAGATAACAAAGTGTAGAGCTGGATGAACACAGCAGGCCAACCAGCATCAGAGGAGCAGGAAGGCTGACATTTCGGGCCTAGACCCTTCTTCAGAAAATTTTTAAGCACCTCCTTTTTTTCCAATAATTAACATTAATAATTCATCCACATAATTACATTTAACACTGCACCATCGCCCCAAAGTTTCTAACTTCACAAGTTAAGAAGCTCTGGAGGTTTCACAGTTCCTTCAGAATGCATTCACTTTGGAAATGGAGCATTGGTAGGCTTTTAGCTTGAGGATTGTTGACCTTTAATCCGTTCTGGACTGTATGAGGTCTGTAAAGTCTCTCCACTGGATTAGTTTTTATCTCTTGGATGTTCTTCGCAGAAAATGATCCTCCTGCTGAAGGAGGCAATTGGTCCATTATCTCAGTGGAGGACACTTAATCCCCAGAGGATCTCTTTCCTGCAGAAACAGGCAATTGCTTCAAACATCATCTGGGGAAGCCTTTAAACTCATGAATGTATTTCATGGAAGACTGCTGCCCTGATCAAACACATACTTTCCTTTTTTGCAGAGTTCTGGATTTTACACCCAGGCTTCTTGACATGCTGGATAGTTCCTTCTTGACTCTGTGCTGAATCTACTGACATTGGTTGTTTCACCTTAGTGCTGACTTCTGTGCAGCCTATATTCAATCTGTGCAATTTATTATTAATTTGCTGATACCCCCGTGTTCAAACATGCAAATTCTGAGCTTGCACTTGTTGATTAATTTGGAAGCTTTCATTCGCCTTTTGTGCTTACCTTCCTGGTGGGCACAACATATTAAAATCCTTAGTCTTGCTACTTGTGAACCATTGGTTGTTCAGCACACTCCATGTCACAGATGCTGATTATTCTTCATTGGAAGATGAAGAAATGAAATGCTCTGCTTGAACTTGTGTCGTGACATCAAATTCAAATCTGCTATTACAATTTCTTCACTTGGCTGCTTGGCTGTCTGAATAACTTCATTTAAAGTTTAATCAACAAGGTCAAACAGGTCCTACTGCTCATTATCTTTCTCATCATTTGCGTCTTCTTGCAAATTTTGCCAATTTTTGTCATCTGAACTCTCTTCAGTATTGACGGGAGACGTTTTTGCCAACTCTGTGCAGTCACAGATTTCCATCTGGATGACAGTATGAAACGATATAATTATATTGTCAGAAATTACACAACACCAGGTTATAGTCCAACAGGTTTATTTGAAAACATAGTCTTTCGGAGCCTCACTCCTTCTTCAGGTGTTAGTGAGAGAGGTAGAAACAGAATTTATAAGTAAAAGATCAAAGGGTCGCACCACTGATCAGGATGTATTAAACAAACGTGAAATGCTGTTAAATCTTTAATCAGTTGGAAGGTTTTTATTGATTAATATGTATATGTAAATTCCCGAATTCCTTTTAAGTCACTGTCCTGAGAGAACTAACTGTTTTATCTGTTTAAAGAAGAGGTAACATTTTAGGTCAGACAATGCATGTTAGATGTGAGGCTTTGTTTAGAATCTGTTCATGTTTTGGTTTGGAATCAGACTAGTTTTGCTTCTAAAGTAGGAATTTATCAAGAACCACATTGACTGACTGTCTATAAATTGTGTGTGTTTTGAACAAAATAGAATGTACCTGCAAATACAAATTTATCCCATGGATTCATGTGTGTGTGTGTGTGTGTGAGAGAGAGTGAGTGTGTGTGGGGGGGGCGCGTGAGAGAGAGAAAGAATGTGTGTGCATGGGAGATCGAGTGAGTGCGTGTGTGGGAGAGAGAGAGATTGTATTTGTCTGTGTGTCTGTCTATGTGTGTATGGGAGAGAGAGAGTGCATGTGTGGGGGAGAGAGAGAGAGAGTGTGCGCATGTGTGTGCACGTATGCATGATCCCAAGATCCCAGTTCAGGCCGTCTTTCATGTGTCCTAAATTTGACTGTTAGCCTCTGCTTGGCGACTCTGTGCTGTTGTGTATTCCAAAGTCTGCTTGGAGGGTGTTTACCCAAAGATCCGAGGCCAAACGTCCTTGACCGCTGATGTGTTCCCCCACTGGGAGGGAATATCCCTGTCTGGCAATTGTTGCACAGTCTCCATTCATCCATTGTCGTAGCGTCTGCATGGTTTCGCCAATATACCATGCCTCGGGGCATCCTTGCCTGCAGCGTATCAGATAGACAATGTTGGCCGAGTCAAATGATTATCTGCTGTGCACGTGGTGGGTGGTGTTGTCACATGTGATAGTGGTGTCCATGTCAATGATGTGACATGTCTTGCAGAGGTTGCCATGACAGCATTGTACAGTGTTGCGGTCGATGTTGACCTGAAGGCTGGGTAGTTTGTTGTGAACAACGGTCTGTTTAAGGTTTGCCGGTTGCTTGAAGGTGAGAAGTGGAGGCGTGGGGAATACCTTGGTGAGGTGCTCATCATCATTAGTAATGTATTGAAGGCTGCAAAGAACATGGTATAGATTCTCCGCTCCCAGCAAGTATTGGACGACGAAGTGAACCCTATCGGACGTATCCCACGTCTGTCTTTTGAGGAGGTCATTACAGTTTTTCGCTGTGGCACATTGGAACTGGTGATTGATGAATTGAGCATCAAATCACGTTCTTATGAGGGTGTCCTTCAACACCTACATGTGTCTGTCTCGTTCCTCCTCATCCAAACAGATCCTGTGTATGACCTAAAATGTCACCTCTTCTTTACTCTGATAAAACCTTTAGTTGTCTCAGGACAGTGACTTAAAAGGAATTCGGGATTTACCTATACATATTAATCAATGAAAACCATCTAACTGAATAAAGAATTAACAGCATTTCAGGTTTATTTATTACATCCTGATCAGTGGTGTGGCCCTTTGATCTTTTACTTATAAATTCTGTGTCTAATACTCCTTCTCTCACTAACACCTGAAGAAGGACTGAGGCTCCGAAAGCTTGTGTTTTCAAATAAACTTGTTGGACTATAACCTGGTGTTGTGTAATTTCTGGCATTGTCCTCCCCAGTTCAACACCAGCACCTACACATCACATATACAATTACATAGGTAATCTCAGTGGATTCTTTATAAAAACCGAAAGAACTGTAGGTGCTGTAAATCAGAATCCAAAACAGAAATTGTTGAAAAGCTCAGCAGGTCTGGCAGCATCTCTGCAAAGAAATCAGTTAATGTTTCTGGTCCAGAGACCCTTCCAGTTCTGTTCTCCCATGTATCTTTAACTGGTTGTATGACAACTATCATTTCCTGTACCTGTTGTTTCATGACTGATTGTTCCTTCATCAGTCATTGCATGACTAGCTGTCCCTTGGCCAATCAATATTGATTGTAACTAGTTTAACACCTGCCATTTGAAAGAAGGTACCAGCCAAGGTGCACATTCATGTCCGTGAGTGGGAATTGTGAGGTAAGTATGTATTTTATACTCTTACATTCTACGTTTTGCAGGTTTTCCTGTAGCATTCCCTCTATCTCGAGACTCATACCACCATGAACATGTTATTCTACTTTTGTAGGTTTCAACGTCTGTGTATAATTTTTCTTCATTCAATGTACTTAATTTTACAGTATTGTGACACTCGCCCTGGTATCAAGTCTAAAATTATTCCCACTGACATAATCCTCTTTCCAAAACATTTGCTTGGATCACCAATCTCAACAAGAATACATTTAATTTATCTTCCACTATCATTTACTCTACCTCACCACCATCTTGGTTTGAGTAACTAATTGACCTTCTGCTGCTCTGTAACTGTGTTGTACTTCTACACATCTTCTGGAAGTGGTTGAAGTTTTACAGTTTAAATTTAAAAAAAAAAATCTGGAGATTGCTCATGTCTGTGAGATTGCCTATTTCCCAGCACAGACATTCACTCTTTATATTTGATGTCTGGCTTACTATCTGTACTGGATTCTCACGTGTGGAAGGAAAATGGTTGTGGCTATTAAAGGTCAGTCATCTCAGTCCCAGATCACCAAGTGTAGGGCCCTCGACCCAATCACCTTTAACTGCTTCACCAATGACATTCCATTTATCATAAGGTCAAAAGTGGGGATGTTCACTGATGACTGTACAATGTTCAGCACCATTCGCAAATCCTCAGATACTGAAGCAGTCCCTTTCCACATATAACAAGACCTGGACAACATCCAGGCTCAAGGTGATAAATGGCAAATAACATTTGCATCACACAAATACCAGACTATGACCAACTTCAACAAGAGAGATTCTAATCTAACTCCTTACTTTCAATGGAATTACCACTGCCGAATTCACCTCTACCCCCATCACAGAATCACAAAAGTGTTATGTCACAGCAGGAGGCCATTTGGCCCATCATGTTCTGCACTAGCTCTCCAAATAAGCATTATAACTCAGTGCCACTTTTTTGCCTTTTCCAGATATGCTAGCACATTGCTTCTACTCAAATAATCATTCATGCTTCAATTGAAATGATCTCTACCCCACTTCCAGGCAGTTCATTCCAAATCTGAACTGCTGAAAGTGTGAAAAAGCTTTGTATCTTATGGCATATTTGATACATTTGCAAATCACTTTAAATCTGTGCTCTCTCAGTATCGATCCCTCTACAAATGGGTGCAATGTCTCCCTATCTATTCTTCCAGTCCTCTTATGATTTTGAAACATCTATCAAATCTTAGCTGTCTTCACTCCAAAGAGAAGAGTTTCTCATCCCTGGAACCATTCTCGTCAACCTGTTCTTCACTTTCTCCAATGCATTCACATTCTTCTTATAGTGAGAAGCTCAGAACTGTGCACAGTACTCCAGCTGAGGTCTAACCAGTTTTAGACTTGATACCAGGGTGAGTGTCACTATACTGTATAAATTGAGCAGAATCTTCTTGATCTTGTAATTTGTGTCCATATTAATAAAGCTCAGCACACTGTCTGCTTTATTAATTGCTCTCTCCACCTGTATGACAATCCTCAATGATTTATGCTCATACATACTCAGATCCCTCTGCTGCTGCACCCTCATATGAACTGTATACATTTTTATATTTTCCGTCTGTGTTCTTCCTACCAAAAGACATCAACTCACACTTTTTTGCATTGAAATTATTTTTCACCAACTCCACTCCACCAAATTGACTCTGTCATTTTGGATATTCACACTGTTCACTTCACATTTCACAATCCTTCCAAGTTCTGTATTATCCACAAACTTTGAAATTGTCCCCTGCACACTAATATCGAGATCATTAATAGATCAAGAAAAACAAGGGTCTCCAAACCAATCCCTGATGAAGTCCATTACACATTTTACTCTAGGCCAAAAAATATCAACTAATCATTACTATCATAAGACCATAAGACATAGGAGTGGAAGTAAGGCCATTCGGCCCATCGAGTCCACTCTGCCATTTAATCATGGCTGATGGGCATTTCAACTCCACTGACCCGCATTCTCCTCGTAGCCCTTGATTCCTTGCGAGATCAAGAATTTATCAATCTCTGCCTTGAAGACATTCAATGTCCCGGCCTCCACTGCGCTCCGTGGCAATGAATTCCACAGGCCCACCACTCTCTGGCTGAAGAAATGTCTCCTCATTTCCGTTCTAAATTGACCCCCTCTAATTCTAAGGCTGTGCCCACGGGTCCTAGTATCCCCACCTAACGGAAACAACTTCCCAGTGTCCACCCTTTCTAAGCCATGCATTATCTTGTAAGTTCCTATTAGATCTCCCCTCAACCTTCTAAACTTTAATGAATACAATCCCAGGATCCTCAGCCGTTCATCGTATGTTAGGCCTACCATTCCAGGGATCATCCGAGTGAATCTCTGCTGGACACGCTCCAGTGCCAGTATGTCCTTCCTGAGGTGTGGGGCCCAAAATTGGACACAGTATTCTAAATGGGGCCTAACTAGAGCTTTATAAAGTCTCAGAAGCACATCACTGCTTTTATATTCCAACCCTGCTTTCTATCACTCAGCAAATGTTGTCTTCACATTGCTAGTGTCTCTTTTATTCCATGATCTATACTTTTCTAACAACTTTGTTGCATGGTACTGTATTGAATGCCGTTTGGAAGTCCATGAACGCCAGAACAAAAGTATTAGCCTCATCGACCCGTTTTGTTAACTCTTCAAATAACTGCAGCAAGTTAGTGAACATGATATCCCCTTTAAAAATTCAAGTTGGCTCTTCCTAATCAACTCACCTTTTCTCATGTGGCCACTATGCGATGATGGCAAAGTAACAGGGCTGTGTGCAGGCTCTTGGCTGGACCCCATCCACTTCCATCTGCATTCCTTCTTTGTTTTATTTTTGCTTCTGCTCTTTTCTTTTGCTTTATTTTCCTTTGCTTTTAGTCTTTTATTTCTTCTTTTTTGTGGTGGGTTGGTCGGCGTACCAGCATGGCAGTGAGAGCAGCCTGCATATGGAGTGGTGGCTGGGGGAGGCAATGGCCTAGTGCTTTTATCGCTGGACTGGCAATCTAGAGACCCAGACTCAATTCTGGGGACCCAGGTTCAAGTCCCATCATGACAGATGGTGGAATTTGAATTCAATAAAATATCTGGAATTAAGAATCTAATGATGACCAACAAATCTATTGTTGATTGTCAGAAAAACCCATCTGGTTCACTACTGCCCTTTAGAGGAGGAAACTGCCATCCTTCCCTGGTCTGGCCTGCATGTGACTCTAGACCCACAGCAATGTGGTTGACAATAAATGCTGCCTAGCCAGTGGCACCCTCATCCCCTGAATGAGTAAAGAAACATGAAAATGTGGCTTCTCCTGGCTATCAGAGGTCACAGCAGCGGCAGTGAGGATATTCTCCTGGTGATGCAACAGTGACTGCATTCTCCTGCCATTCAGGGCTCATGGCAGCAGCAATGAATGGATTCTCCCCATGTTCAGGACCAACAGCAGCAGCAGCAAAACAGCTGCAGTGACTGGGGACAGCAGTGCCAATGGGCACTGGCAAAACAACATCTGCAAAGTAGGACTCAGGGCCCAGCAGCAGTCTGGCTTGGTAGTGGAGCAAGGGACTCTTGGTTGCATGGCAAGTGTGGGTTTAGCAACATCAGTGAAATGGGCCCAATGGTGAAGAGATGGCACCTATGTTGGTGGAGATAACAAGCATGGGGCTGGATGAACACAACAGGTCAAGCAGCATCATAGGAGCAGGAAAACTTGATGTTTCGGGCCTAAACCCTTCATCAGAAATGGGGGAGGGGAAGAGGGTTCTGAAATAAATAGGGAGAGAGGGGGAGGCGGATAGAGGATGGATAGAGGAGAGGATAGGTGGAGAGGAGGCAGACAAGTCGAAGAGGCGGGGATGGAGCCAGTAAAGGTGAGTGTAGGTAGGGGGGTAGGGAGGAGATAGGTCAGTCCAGGGAGGACGGACAGGTCAAGGGGGCGGGATGATGTTAGTAGATAGGAGATGGGGGTGTGGCTTGAGGTGAGAGGAAAAACAGGTTAGGGAGGTGGAGATGAGCTGGGCTGGTTTTGGGATGCGGTTGGGGGAGGGGAGATTTTGAAGCTTGTGAAATCCACATTGATGCCATTGGGCTGCAGGACTCTCTCATTTACCTATGTTGGTGGGTCCAGTGCAGGCAGTGGCAAGATGGTGAAGGTCTCCCTTGAGGTTAGGTGCTGGCATGGACTGGGTCAGAAAGACTGATATTTGGAAGTTTTTACTTCTGTATTTTTTTAATTCATGCCTATGACTAATAAAGGTGAACTATTTATTTCTTTACTTTTCTAACATTTTTTTTGTTTCTGAGCATTTTATCTTAAGTATTTGTACCTAGGTACCTTTGTACTTAAGATGGTGCTGTAATGCGGAGACTGTAAACTTCTTGCTGTACTCATTTGAGTATATGTGACAGTAAACCTGATTCATTTCAATTCAACTAGTTCTATGCCAAATCACTGTCTCCAGAACATTCCTCACAACTGAATTTAAACTGGCTGTATTATTATTGCTGGGCTTTTCCTTCTAACCTTTCTTAAACAAGGGTGTAATGTTTGCGATTCTCTAGTCCTCTGGCATCTCCCTCGAATGTAGCAAAGACTGAAAATTTATAGCCAGCATCCCTACAATTTTCAGTTTCACTTCTCTCAATACCTTTGGATGCAATTCGTTTAGTCCCACTGCCTTGTCAACTTTAAGCATTGACAGACTATCAGCAGCTTCCTTTTTCTCACTTTTCAATACTGCTTATGACAGTTTCTTCGGGGCTAAAATACTGTGTCTACAAGGGCATGTCAACAGCTAAGAATTCTACAGGAAGTAACTCACCTCCTAGATCCTCAATCTCTGTTCACCATTTTTAAGTCACACGTTGGGAATACAATGGACTACTCTCCACTTGCTTTGATGGGTACAGCTTCTGCAATACTCAAAATGCAGGAGGAGGGGCAGTTTGTTGTGAGTGAAAGAGGACTTTTTCCTAGCTGCCACCAGTTCTGAAGAAGCGTCACTGGATCCAAAACGTTAACTCTGCTTTCTCTTCGCAGATGATGCCAGACCTGTTGAGTTCTTCCAGCAATTTTGGCTTTTGATCCACTATATTTAACCTTATGCCTTCTAAAACAAAAGCCCATTTTTCCTTTTACAGTCCAAAATGGATAACCTCACACTTGCTTACATTAAAATCCATCTGTCACAGCTTTGCTCATTCATCTAATCTTTCAACAGCCTGTTGTAATTTTTTGCTATTGTCAAAATTGTTTACAATGCTAACCAGGTGGACTCTAAGCTCTAGACATTGTAAGATTGAGTGGGGGTGACATTATCAAGATCAAGAAAATTATAAAAGGAACAGAGAAGAAGGAGGCCATTCAGCCCCTCAAACCTGCTCTGCCATTCTAGATCGCGATCGATTATCTACCTAAATACCATATCCCCGTGCTATCCCCATATTCTTTGAGGCATTAGCAGCCAAAATTTATCAACCTCTCTCTCAAATTTACTTAATAACTGAGCTTCCACAGCCTTCTGTGGTAGAAAATTCCATTTATGCACCATCTTCTGAGTGAAGAAATTCCTCTTTATCTCAGT
Organism: Ginglymostoma cirratum; assembly: GCA_024137785.1. Taxonomy (NCBI): domain Eukaryota; kingdom Metazoa; phylum Chordata; class Chondrichthyes; order Orectolobiformes; family Ginglymostomatidae; genus Ginglymostoma; species Ginglymostoma cirratum. The sequence continues at coordinate 2,513,442 of JAHRHZ010000273.1, read as the reverse complement.
CTCAGTGGCTTTCCCTTTGTTCAGATACTGCGTTCTGATTCGACAACAGACAAACCATTGTATCCATATTTACCTTATCTATTCCTGTGAGAGCTTTGTAACTTTCAATGAGATCACCTCTCATTTGTTTCAATGCTAGAGATTTCAGGCCCAGTTTCCTTCATCACTCATCATAACTCAATCCTACATCCAACAGATTAGGCTGGTTAAAGTCAGTTTCATTCCATCCATCACAGGTTCATTCTTCCTTAGATAAGGAGATCACAACTGAGCACAGAACTCCAGGTTAGGACTCATAAAGTCTCTATACAACTGCCACAAGACATCTCTATTCTGTACTCAAATCTTCTAGTGATGCAGGCCAACATCCCATTTGCCAATTGCTTGCTGCATTTGCACCTTACATTTTATTGAATCATGAACAAGGATGTCCCAGTCTGTTTAAACTTCAACATTTCCCAGCTTATCATCATTGAAGATATACTTTGTCTTTTTGTTTTCTTTCTAAGAAAATGGATAATCTCACACTTATTCTCATTGTATTGTCAGGTTCTTGCTCATTCACTTGTCAAGACCCTTGAGGAGCCTCCTTGCATCATCTTCACAACTTGCAATCTTAAATAGTTCTGAGTCATTTGCAAATTTAGAAATATTTTATTTTCTTCCTGCATGAAAATCATTGACATAGATTGTGAACTGCTATTGTCCAAGCAGTAACCCTTGCAGCACCCCACTAGTAATGGGCCCTGTCATCTCCAAAGTGACCCATTCATTTCCAAGCTGTTTCCTGCCTCTCGACAGTGCTCAGTCTTTGGCAGTATATTAATCCCATATCGCACATGGTCAAATTTTGCTCAATAACCTCCTGAAACCTTCTGAAAATCTAAACACAGCACATGTACTTGTTCTTCTTAATCAAGTGACAGCCTTAAAATAAAAACTCCAACTGGCTTTTACTACTTAGTAATTAAATAAAATTCTAAACAACCATTACGTCCTTCACTATGTTAAAAAAAGTCACCCAATTCACAAACACTTGTTCAAAGCTTTCAAATTCCCACAAATACTTAATTCCTTACAAAACAGTCTTATATTCAAATCCCCACAAAGTCAGTGAAATAACTGCGCAAGGACTGGTATCCTGTCACCAAACCAACCTTTATTTACTTGCACACTGTACATTGACTGTGGCCAGCTATCTTGGAGTCAGTCCTCTGAACTGAGCAGATTCTAAATCACCTAGTTCTATTGGTCAGCCAGGGCTTTCCTGGTTGGCCCAGGTTAACAACCCAATCAAGGATCTCATAGTCAGCACGATCCACCTGGTTCCAATTACTACAGACAGCTAATGCTTTAAAACCCTCTTTGAACTATTGATCAAATTTTGAACTTGGGCCTTTGGTGGGGATTGTTGCAGATTGCGGAAAGCAGATAACCACTAATAATAATAGAGATTTGAATAACTTTGCAGCTTGACAGTTTCGCTGATGTTCTTCTCCCTTCAAGCGTCTACTCTAAAAACATGTAAATCCCACAGTGTGGTTTCGGACCTTTGCTGCAATGAATAGGGAGTTTATATGGCCTAGCTGAGTTGCGGATTCCCTCATGTGTCAGTCATGCTCAGCCTCCATTCCCTTACTGGAAAGAAACGGGGATCCAGATAATGCTTGCCATTTTACAAGGTCCACAGAGTTGTGGAGACTATAACAATCTAAGTATGAGCAAAATGATCTTATTGTTGAACCAGATGATTATAGACCTAAACCTGGAGTTCCTCAGTGTCTGTGTAGTTTAATTACTCACAGCATAAACAGAGTCATCATGAGTCTGACACCAGCACTGCAATGTCCCAAGAATGAGAGGAAACTGAAGAGAAATTATTTACCAATTTTAGCTTCTGCATCAAAGTATGAATTTTTGACTCTAATGACATACTCACTTAGGCACCTGTTGAGAACACATAAATGTTCCAAAAAAAGATTTCATCTGTTAATGAGCAGGTGCTACATCTTGTAACAGTTGTGAGTGTCTTTTATTCAAACATCACCTGCTCTCATTTATCATTGTCAATTTCAGACAAGATAAAAATTGTTGAAGAAGGAGAACTGACTAGTAGCTGTATGATCGTATACTAATTTAAACACTTCAGTTGCTTAATACATGTGTGATCTTATTAATGAATAACGTCTCATCTTGTGCAGATGGCAGAAACTGTCAACAATAATTGCATTTATGTAGTGCTTTTAACATGGAAATATGTCCCAAGGCATAAGAAATATCAAATAACAAGCAGAGGAAAGGCTTTCTGAAAAGCAATCAAAAACTAATGTAAAGAGATAGTTTTGAAGGGACATTACATCTCATGGGCATTAGGACCATTACTTTGGGATCAGATCAGGGTTCCAAGTTCACACTTTCTCAGACTCTGACCGATGAGCCTTTTTCCCCCATTTTGGCTCTTCATTGGCTTGCGTTGCAGTAAGGATGGTGGGTAGTGTCCCAGTGCTGTAGAAACATAGAACTGAAGAGGGATCACTGGACCCGGAACCTCTTAGTCTGTGTTCAGTTCTGCATCTGTAGTACCTTTTGATCCACCAGAATGTTTCTTGAGATATGTAGCCAACAGGTCTGGCAGCATCTATGGGGAGTAGGCAGAGTTAACATTCTGAGTTCCACTTCTGATGAAGAGTCACCAGACTTGAAACATTGACTCTGCTTTCTCTCCACTGTTGGTGCCAGACCTGCTGAGTTTCTTCAGCAATTTCTGTTTTTGTACCAATTTATGCAGTTTTCTTTTTAGAAAAATGGTATCATTTCATCGGATTTGGTTGCTGTTGGCTAGGACAACATTTATTGCCCATCCCTAATTGCCTTGAAGGCAATCTAGTGTCAAACATAATGCTGTGGGTCTGGTATCACATGTAGGCCAGTTAAGGATGGCAGATTTACTTTCCTAAAGTGAATTAGTGAACTAGATGGACTTTTATATGGTTGCCACAATAATAGCTTGTAAGTCCAGATTTTAGTTGACTCTGTCATGGTGGGTTTCAAAGCTCATGGCTGCAGAACATTAGTTTGGAGTTCTGGATCACTAGCTCAGTGACATTAATACTTGGTCACTACCTCCCCTATGAGATTACTAAGCAGCACCCTCTTCTTATGCTGTAGAAATTGGTGTTCCCTTTCAAAGATTAGTTTCTTGTATCCCAGTCCTGATCATTACAATGAAAAAAACTTTGCTTTCATGTTTGTTTTTTTCCAAAATGCCTCATGTTAAAAACAAGGTTTACAAATACTGAGAGCAGTTAAATAACAAAATGGAATATTATTACACAACTTGCATTTATTCTGCGCCAGTTTTGGGTCTTAGCAGTCAAAGGTACCGAGAGCTACGTGAAGCAAAGAAATTCAAGGATGCACTCAAACCAAAATTGGAGGTTACAGAGGGTTGGCAAACTTGAAGAAGCTACACAGTTAAGGAACAACAACATCACAGAAGGATATGGAAACAAGATGAGGATTTAAAAACCAAAGCTTTGCCAGGTCATATAGGTCAGTAAGCAGAGTGGTGTTCAGTGAATGGAACTTGATGCAAGTGAAGATACAAGCAGTTGATTTTTGGGTGAATTTGTTAAACTCTTATGAAGTGTATAAGATGGGATGCTGACCAGTAAAATCTTTGTATTGTGAGGTCGAGAGGTAACAAAATTATGAATGAAGGTTTCAGCTGCAGATTCAGCTAAGGTCAGGATGAACACAGATGGAAGTAACAAAAACAAAGTTGCTGGAAAAGCAACTTTTTGTTTTGTTTTTGTTCTTGATTTACAGCATCTGTAGTTCTTTTGGTTTTTATTACTGACGGAAGTAAACTGTCTTCGTGATGGAGTGGATATCGGGTTGAAAGCTGAGGGTCAGATAGGAATCTATGACTGTGAACAGTCTGATTGCACTTTAAACAGCAGCCAGGGACAGCCTGACAGTGAGTGTGTGACATTTGTGCCACAGGCACCCAAGACCATAGCTTCAGTCTTTCAAATATTTAACTGCAGTATATTCCTGTGTATCCAATATGGACGTCAGACGAGCAGTGGGACAAATCAGGGGTACTGGGGAATAATGAAGTGGTGGTGTGGTACAGCTGGGTGTTGTCGACCTACATGTGCAATTGGCACAGCACTGCGTACATGAGCAAAAGGAGAGGGTCAAGATTACTTGGGAGACTCCAGTGGCATTAATGTAGACATGAGAAGAGAAGACAATGCATGAGATTTGCGTGCTTAAACTGACTCTAATTTAAGAATACAAAGGGAACCATGTGAGGGCAGCTACATGCAGGTGAAAAGTGCAAGTGATAGCGTGGTCAGTCACGTTGAAGGTTGCAGACAGCCTGAGAAGCTTGAGAACAAATAATTTACCTTTACCTTAGTCACACAGGATTTTGTAACGTTGATAAAGGCTATTTCAGTGCGGGGTTGGAGTAGTAACCTGGTAGGTTCAAATGTGGTATTATGGAAAAGATTGAAACAGATTTGCAAGGTGACAACATGTTTCCATTTGAAAGAAATGGACAGTGGCAACAGAGCCGATCGAATAATATGATTGCCTAAAATATTTAATAGATGTGGTAACACCTCTTATCAAATGAGAAGTATTAAGGTAGTTGAAATTATTTTCTTAAAGTGTAGCAACTAAGAAATATCTTCATTAAATATCTTATTTGATACATCTTGACATGAAATCTTATCCAGTACTTTACTGTCTGAAACAGTTTATACTTTTACTAAGCTTTTACTAATATCACAAAATAACCAGTCTCACAGTGATAAAGACAGAATGCATATTTAATTGAAAACTTCATGGATTACGTATTTATTCAATTTATGGACATTACAATTTTTCAAGCTTTAACAGACATAGTAGTGATTTTTGTTAAAAAGATCAGTAGAGCATTTGATTGCTATACATTTTCCATAATGCACAGGAAGACCCATTTTCTGTGTTTCAATGCCATTAATTTCCTTTGCTCAACCAAGGCAGATAAGGTAGTGCATATTAAGAGTAGCTATATTATAGTGTGATCCTTTAGTAATTCATCACAAAAAAATCCTTTTCTCATTCTAAAACATCACAACAATTTAAAAACTGAAGAGTTGATAAAGCTGATAACATCAGTAATTTGAATTCCATGCAGCTGCAAGAGTATCCATTTCCAACAATAAATCTCTGTGTCACATAATTACAGTAACTTAGAAGGAACCAAGCATTAATCGTGACAAGTAATTGCTACTGAAAATTTAGAGCACCTCTGTTAGCACACCCTGACATGCTTTAGTCCATCATTTAATATGCACAGAGTTGCAATATTAAGTGGTTAAAATTCACCTAGTGCGTAAAAAAAAGGTATAAATTTAAACACAACTGTTTGTGATCCAGTTTTGTGACTTAAAAGTGAAAGTATCTAACACAATATTGCGATCCAGGACTCATTAGTTCTACTTCAAAAGTAGATGCTATTTGCCAATTGTTTTAAAAAATCTAATAGCCCCTAGATTTCAGTTGATGCGTCCTGAGTGACTTAGATTTTGTGCTGCATTTTTTGTTTGTACCTTTTAAACATAAAAGACAAATTGATTCATGCCAAGAACGAACCAGTTGTTCTATATTTTAATCTACATTTGCTAAACTCACAATTAAAAATACTTTGAGCTATATCTATGGTTAATAATCCAAAGTTTCGAAAAAAAAACTACTCACTTGTAGGCTCTTCATTCATCAAAGTAAGTTATTGCTCATACTGAAAACAGCGCCCAAGACAATCAGCTTGCCACCATGGGAAATACAAGGACTAGAGACCTGCCTTTTCAGAGCCTATTAATCTTGAACCTTGTGACCTCTTCCTTTCCATACATTTATAGATGTATATACATACAGCACCCTCATGTGGTCATGCTCCATCTTTTAACTAGGAGGGTGACACAAAGATCTTTGTTTAGAAAAGCAAGTGATATCATATATGCCTTTGACAAAACAGTGTAGAGCTGGATGAACACAGCAGACCAAGCAGCATCAGAGGAGCAGGAAGGCTGACGTTTCGGGCCTAGCCTCTTCTTCTTCCTCATATATGCCTTTCATGCTTCTGCAAATGTGTGTTAAGCTAGGGATGTATAACTTGAGAAAGAACATTTTCACAGACTTGTTAATACCTGCAGTGACATTTATCTTTTTGGTTATGATATCCTGAAGTAATAATATATCAAACCAATCACACAGGCGAATAATTTGGAAAAATAGGAACAGTGGCAATGTGGATAAAAATAAACTGAATGATAGGAAACAGAACAGTAATGATTGGGTGTTTTTCAAATTGGAGAAATGCACATGGCAGAAATCCCCAGAGATACAAACTTAGACGACTGCTTATTTTTTGATAAAAAGTAATAATCTAGACTTGAGTATACAGGACACAATTTCAAAATTTGCTAAGGACACAAAACTTGCAGTATTGTGAACTTTGAGAAGAATAGTAATTAACTTCAACTGGATTTACACTCATGGAATGGGTGGACAGGTGGCAGATTAAACTTTATACAGAGAACTGTGAATTTGATACATTTTGGTAAGTAAAATGAGGAGAGGCAACATGCTCTGAAGGGTGTAGGGGTGAGGTGCTGTAAGGACAAAAGCACCTGGACAATTCATACACTAATCTTGAAACCAGAAACTCAACTGGACTCACCAGTGGCTACAAGAGCAGGTCAGAGGCTAGGAATACTGAATAAAAACCAAAAGAACTGCGGATGCTGTAAATCAGAAACAAAAACAAAAGTTGCTGCAAAAGCTCAGCAGGTCTGGCAGCATCTGTGAAGAGCAAAATCAGCGTTAACATTTCGGGTCCAGTGACCCTTCCTCAGAACTGTTTTAGTTGCGAGGAATACTGAGTACCGAATACTCACATCCTGGCTCCCCAAAGCCTATTCATCATCTGAAAGGCACAAGTCAGGAGTGTGATGGAATACTCCCCACTTGCCTGGATGAGTGCATCTCCAACAACACACAAGAAGTTTGACACCATCCAAGACAAAGCAGCCCCTTGATTGTCACCACATCCACAAGCATCCACTCCCCCCAACATGGACATTCAGTAGCAGCAGAATGTACGATCTTTAGGTGCACTGCAGAAGTTTACCAAAGATCCTAACACAGCAACTTCCAAACCCACAACTACTTTGATCTAGAAGGTCCAGGGCAGCAGATACACAAGAACAACACCACCTGCATATTCCCCTCCAAACTGCTCACTGTCCTGACTTGGAAATATAGCGCCGTTCCTTCACTGTCGCTGGGTCAAAATCCTGGAAATCCCTCCCTAATGACATTGTGGGTCAAACCACAGCTGGAGGACTACAGCAGCTCATGAAGGCAGCTCACCGCCACCTTCTCAAGGGCAACTAGGGATGGGCAATAAATGCTGGCCAGCCAGTGACGCACACATCCCATGAATGAATAAAAAAAATTATTGAAGATGGTAAGGCCTGTGAAAGAAGTCCTAAAATATCACTAAGAAGCATCGGGTTCAAAAAAAGGAGTGTTATGATAAACACTTACAGAATACTGGTTTAGCCTTGGCTGAAGTACGTGTCCAATTCTGGGTAACACACTTTAGATAGAGGGAAGGCTTTTGTTAGAGTGCAGAAAAGATTTATGTGAGTAGTTCCAGGGATGAGGAACTTTTAATTATGTCGATAGATTGAAGAAAGCAGGCCTGTTCTCCTTATGATGAGATTTGATAGCGGTGTTCAAAACTATGAGAGATCTGGACAGAGCAGATGAAGAGAAACTGCTTCCATTACCTACCAGTGGCAGATGATCACCAAAAAAGCAATAGCAACATGGGGAAAAAACATTTTTATGCGGCCAGTGGTTGGGAATCAGTATGTGCTGCTGAGACTGGTACTGACAGGCTCATTTGTGGCTTTCAAATGGGAATTGGATAAGAATCCAGAGAGAGAGAAAGAAACAAATTCAGGGCAAAAATTTCACCAAGGCTCCCTATAAACAAATTTCCAAACCCACTTGCGCTATCACCTAGAAGAACTAGGGCAAGGGATACATTGGAATATCTACATCTGCAAGTTCCTGTCCAAGTAATTCACAAATTGGCTATTTTGAAACTATGTCACCATTCCTTCACTGTCGCTGGATCAAAATGTCTCTCCCAAACAACATTGAGAATGTGCCTATGCTACCATGGATTGCAGCGTTCAAAGAGACAGCTCACCACCACCATTTCATGAACAATCAGGGATGGCCAATAGATGCTGGCCAAGACAGTGAAACCCACAATCCTTGAATGAATGAATAAACATAAGGATAGGTGAATGGGATTAGGGCAGTTTCACTTGTTGAGATCCTGTAAAAACAGGATGGACTGAATGGCCTATTCTGTGCTGTGATCGATTTATGATTCTATGACATACATTACATAGAAATATCAAATTTAAGTTTGTTAACCAATTCTTAGATAATATGCAAAATGTAAGAAAAATATAATTAGATATGCCTAGAACAAAGATGAGGATTATTCTAGCAAAAAAAATAAAGTGCCCTTTTCATTCTCTGATATCTCCATATACCATTGGAAACTATCTTTAGGTTGTTGCATTTTCATTTGCGTAGAAAATCCATAATTTGAAGGATATCTCTGTTGAACCACCTTTCTACATTTGTAGCCAAATTTAAAATAATAACCATAATTTCGAACTGAATGATTTGATCTGATCAGAAATGGTAGGGAGCAGGTAGTTATGATTGAAACACTGCAACAGCTTCTCACTGATTGCTTTGATCTTTGTCAAGACCAGCAGAAAAGAGAGTGCTCTAGAGATATCATACATCTCTCAGCTATTGAATTCTAACTTTGACTTTCCCTTATGGATAGTTAGATGTCTCTTGTTTTTCTAGATACTTGAGAGAATCTAGATAAGCCAGAAAAATTGGTAGAAATCATTGCATTGGCTTTAACTTAGGCAACAAGTTTTCTGGGATCAAGCTGTGAATAGGGAAATTTAATTTCCTACTGATCCTCTTTCAATTGGCTGGATTATTACAATTCAATTGAAATTTGGTGTGGAAGTAACTGTGGAGAGAGAAACAGAGTAAAAGTTTCTAGCCTAGTTTGACTCTTTCTCGTTCTGAAGAACCAGACTCAAAATGTTAATTTTATTTCTCTTTCTACAGATGCCACCAGACCTGCTGAGTTTTTCCTGCATTCTCTGTGGTTGTTTCAGATTTCCACCATCTGCAATGTTTTGCTTTTGGTGAAATTTAGGTCTTTGGTTTTAGGTAATCTTATTCACTATGATTATTCAACATTGTTCACATTTCTGCTGACTCTGTCCTTTTTAAGTGAAGCCTTCATGGACCAGATGTTGGAAGCATTAGATAATGTTCCATCTAAAACTTTGCAGTTTAGGCGTAATCTCATCAAATTTATTTCAGGCTCAGCCATTGAAACTCAGCATGTGGATTTACTTTTTTTGGCTGCTTGCTTTCTGCATCTAGACAAACTGTCACACTTTGAGTTTGTAAGAAGGTCCAATATGTAAAGACCCAGCTTAGACAGAGTGCTAAACTGGACAAAATAAGATCATCTTGGCCTGAGAGAAGGTACTGACTGGAGTTTACCACTGAATGGATAGCCAAGCTTGATTATATAGATATATCTTTGTATTCCTACATCACATAAATTAATAAAAAAGGCTACACAAATTCAAGCTACTTTTTTATTTTTCTTACCAATAGAAGGTCAAGGATGATGACTAAGTACTGGTAAGGAGCGGATAGACTTAGGATTATGGACCAGAGCAGAACAAAGTAACTTGCCAGGTGATGGACAGCAATGCAGTGTGGTGACTTAATATGAAACAGCCAAAGGAGCACAATGTGGTCCCAATGCTTCTTAAGCTAAAATAGTATCCCTACAGTGTGGAAGGAGGCCATTCAGTCCATCAAATCTAAACTGAACCTCCAAACAGCATCCTACTCTGACCCAATTCCCTCTGCTATCCTACATTTCCCAGGGAAAATCCACCCAGCCTGCACACAATGGAACAATTCAGCATAGCCAATCCACCTAACCTGCACATTTTTGGACTGTGGGAGGAAACCCATGCGGGAGGAACCTACGAACTGCAAACACACAGTTGCCCAAGGGTGGAACTGAACCCTGGTCCCTGGCGCTGTGAAGTAGCAGTGCTAAACACTAAGCTACCCTGCTGCTCTGTTCACTTACTAACAACTGAAAATACTAGTGGATGAATGGTGTAGCTGCCGTGCATCAGCAAATTATTTCAATTGCCTTGACAAAAACAAAAAGCAGCAGCAGATGGTGATTGATGAACTGTAAACAAAAGGACTTTATTTGAAGTGTACTTCTGTCCAAAGAAATTTGGAAAATATGTGATCAATTCTTGCCTCAAAATATTTCTAGCCATGTTTACAATATAGAGCAATTCAGCCACAAGTTCATAGCTGGCGACAGCCAAAACTTTATTACCACTTTGTCAATTGGAAATGTATCGCAAACTGTCAGGTTATCAGATTTGTCTGGAATCCTAACACAAATCTGGGACAACTATTTGACTTAAAGGTCACAAAATGCTTGCAAAGATAAAGCAAATAACCTAGCGAGCTAGGCTCACAATGAAAAAACAATGACTTCTCGGAATGATTTGTGACTCATCTTAAATTTATGTGTAAAATTTTAATCTCCTTTCAGGAGTTTTGTGATGCAAAGTGATGCCAACAGGGTGCGTTCAAGTCGCGCACTGGGTGAGGTGACCAATGGAAGTCCCATTTTCTCAACCTTCCTCCTCTTCTTGGGTGTGGTGACCCTTAAACTCACCAGCAGTCCTCTCCGTCTCTCTCTCTCTCTCTCTCCACCCACCCACCCATAGCCAACCCCACCCCATGAGAGAGCAGCCCTATGGTATGGTGAGTTTAACTTCACACTTGAAGGGTAGGGGAAAGGAAAGCTGATAGAAGACAGTGTGGAGATTAATGTGATCCTAACAGTTTCTGCAGTAATGCTGGTCATTGTTCAGTGGGTATACCTGCACCCAATATCAGTAACTGTTCAAGAAGGCAGCTTGCCACCACCTGCGAAAGGACATCATGAATGGACAATAAATGCTGGATCAGCCAGTGATCTTTGAAACTTCTTTGAATAAATGAATAAAAATATATCTATAAATAGTTGCAGTAGTGTAATAAACTTCATCTGACTCTTCTAGGCAGAATAGGAAGTTGACTATTCACATCCATGCTAGGCCACTTTTGGATGAAGGAACTCATAAACACAACATGGTGGGCAGCACTGTCCTGAACTGCATCTGTAATGAAATATTCCCAACCATTTTGTCCAGTGTTACATAATCCATGTTTTTCTTATTTAATAAACATCATTCTGTGCATTAAAAGGACAATGGTAGACTCTTGTTAATGTGCTCAGTAACTGACCTCTACAATTCATTTCAAAAAAAGCAAAGTTGAGGACAAACAAGCCAGGTTTCAATGTGGGATCTGACATATCCAGTATAAACATCAACTGAAATCATAACAATAGGCTCATAACAAAGGTCTGTTGAAACAGAGGATAAACTGCTGAATGGAGAGCAGATTGGTTAAGGAGGACTAGAAAGCAAGCAGAAGGGATGAAGCATTCAGACTGCAGGAATGTAGAAATGAGTGTTTAACGAAGGTCAATGCTGTTATTAGTAATTTACATTCAGGATTTGTTTAGAAAGAAGCAATTCAACTTCAAAATGTGCAGTGATGGGTACAGTTGCAATTGTGGAAAAATACAAAAGCATGGGGAGGCAGTGAGGTAGTGGCAATGTCACTGACCTCATAGCATCAATGTTCTGAGGGCATGGGTTCAAATCCTTCAAAGCTGGTGGTGAAATTTGAATTCAATAAAAATCTGGAATTGAAAAAAAAACTAGTCTAATGATGACCATGTAGCTATCGTTGTTTAAAAACCCATGTGGTGCACTAATGTCCTCCATGGAAGGAAACCTATCATCCTTAGATAGTAAGAACTGCCAATGCTGGAGCCAGAGGTAACACATTGTGGAACTGGAAGAACATAGCAGGTCAGATGCTGCCTGACCTGCTGTTTCCCTCCAGCTCCACTCTGTGTTAATCTATCATCCTTACCTGTTTTGGGATACATGTGACTCCAGACCTATTGCACTGTGGTTGATTCTTAACTATCCTCTGGGCAATTAGGGGTGGCCAAGAAATGCTGGCCTAGCCAGCGATGCCCACATCCCATGAATAAACAACAAAATATGTCTAGGGATGTAACTCAATGCGAAATGCTAGCAAGCTGCTCTGTTTTATTTCTAGGTGCACAGGTTTCTAAAGCAGTGCATGTCCATTATGTCGGTCAGGCTGCATTTACAGGACTGTGTGTAGCTCTAGACATGACATAAGACATAGTATGGTGCATCCCAAACATTGTGACCTAATTTTAGAATTTCACAGAATTCTACCATACAGAAGAGGGCCATTCAGTCCATTGTGTCTGTAATGGCCCTTGAAAGAGCTATCCAGCTAGTCTCATTCTCCAGCCCTATTTCCATTACCCTGTAAATTAATCACTTTCAAATATATATACAACTCTTTTTGAAGCCTCCAATGGAATCTACCTCCACCACCCTCCCAGACAGCACATTCCGAATCCGAACCACTCTCTGAGTAGAGAAGTTTCTCTTCAGCTCACTCCTAGCTCCCTAGCTGACAATCTTAAAACTGTGACAAAAACAGAAACTTCTGGAAAACCCAACAGGTCCGGCAGCATCCGTGGACAAAAAGCAGAGTTTTCAAGTCCAGAGACCCTTCTTCTGCTGCCAGACTGGTTGGTTTTTCCCAGCAATTTCTGCTTTTTTTTTTCTGATTTCTGGCACTCACAGTTCTTTGATTTTCATCAAATTGCAACCTCCAGTTATTGAATCTTGTGCCTTAAAGCTGCTCAAACCTATAACAGTGGTTGGGGATGGAGTAAGGCGTGGGGATTGGTGAGAGGTGGTTGGAGAGTGTGGGAGAGTGTGCAGGGTAGAAGGTTGGAGAGGAGCAGAGTCAAGAGTAAGATATTGGTGTGGCCAAGGGATCAACAACGTAAGCAACTAGGCCCAGTATAAAATTGGCGAAACAATTTCTGCCAGCAAGGTCTAATGGAACACAAAGGGGCCAGATTACCACAGGTCAAAAGCATACTAGGATCAGCCAAAACCTGTATTGCATATTGGACAGAGATGGGAGAGTTGCTATGACCTAAAAAATCATTAAGAAGTATTTAGCCAGAACAAGAGGGAGAAACATTGTATTTGTGTATTCCCCCATTTAGGCCAAACCCCTTGGCACCATGGAGGAATCGGATCTTGGAAAGGGATGGGTACCCCTACGATGACCTGCCTGACCTCATTGGGCAGGTGACCCCTGCCCTGTGAGCCCATTAGCTGAAGTTACAGAACATTCCAGAAGGGCTCAGAAAAGAGGGATAAGAAGGGGCAGCAGGTGGCAATTTGCTCGGCAAAGACTCAGCCAGTGAAGACTCTGGGAGACTCTGTACGAGATCCACCATTGTACTAAGAAGACCCTGAGTGTCTTGTCAAGAGAGGTCAGTGAATTGGGTTCGGCAGCCCAATCGAGTTCACCAGAGTGGGTGGCACATGTGAATTTCAGGCAGTCAGCCTCGTTTAAGAAAAGTTAAATTGATTTGTTTAAGTGCTGTTTTCTTTAAGTTGTGAGAGTTTTATTAAAACTAAGTTTGAACTGCAGTCATTTGTTTCCCTCATACAGCAACGGGGTAAATACATTTTATGAGAAATAAACTGGTCAAGTGTCTGTACAGAATATTTCCCAGGCACCAAACTGTGGGTAGGGATAGGTTGGAATGTGAGGCCTGTGACAGTTATGGTTGGGTGATAAAATTGGGCAGCATGAAACTGTCGAGATCAGGGAGCAGCGGGGGGAGCTGTTTAAACCACAAGAGTTTTTCATTAAAAAGCACATAGCTTTTCACCAGGTTTAGGAGGGTAGGATTCAGGGCTCAAGGATCGGCCAGCTTGGCCACACACACGATGAAAGAAAGCTGCCTTCTTTTGAAAGATTTGCAAAGCTTTTATCACTCGAATGGAGCTTCATAACAATCGTTGCTGACACAGAGATTGAGACTCCAGGCTTTCTGCTGGAAATCCTGCTGGGGACCCGTGGCCCAAGCCTGGCAATGCTTGAGAAAGAGGTGCACCCAAAGTGGTGAATGTAATGGCTCAGGACAGGTACTCAATCTACCACTTGTAGAGCTTGGACCAGTCCAACTGCAACTATTTCTATAAGGCCTGGCCAAATGAAATGTTAATTATGCAGTTACCCACCTGCAGCGGGACCTATGTGCCCATATGGGCAGAATTTCCATCTAAACCAGATAACTGACAGCTCTGAAATCCCAGTAGCATTACCAATGATGGTGCGATAAAGTCACTATGTGGCCATTGATTGGATCTAAGACTTCATTCGGCCTCTGGGAAGGAAGGTCATTCTCAACCATCAATGCCCCGACTTAACTGGGGAAAGTCAGGAAGGCAATGGTCACACCCCTCACCCCACCCTCTTACCTTCCTTCCCAATGTTACAGCTTCCACCTCTGCTCTCCAAGCCCCTCCAGTTGGCTCTGTGGGCTTGGGTAACCATTATATTCTACTGAACGAGTGCAAAATAGGTGCTAGAAATAAGAGATTGCAACTATGGGGATAGATTGAACAGATTGGGGCTTTTTTTCTCCCTTCAGAAAACAGAACACTCATCAATGACCTCTTTGAGGCCGCTATGCATTGCACATTATAAGTGTGAAAAAATGTTTTCAGTTGTGTGAGAACCTACCCAACAGCCATAAATACAAGCAGTTACTGAGAAATCCAAAAATGAAATTGAAAAAAATTCACATTTTCAGGGGAGTGTTAGAATGTGGAACTCACTACCACGGTAAGTAATGAGGTAAATAGCTTAAACATTTTTGAAAGAAAATGTGACAAGTATATGACAGAAAAGAGAACGGACAGAAACAATAAAAAGGACGAGATAGATGCAATGAGAGGAACTCCCTGTGGAGTATAAATACCAACAAAGACTTGTTTGACTGACTGATCGGTATCTGTGATGTATGTTCTATGTAATTCTATGGCTATAAGTAGAGCAGTGAGGCCTCACATATGTCAAATCACTCATATCCTGTGGAGCAGAGCAGCCCACTTCTTTAGGCTTAGCA
The DNA here is from genome assembly GCA_024137785.1 of Ginglymostoma cirratum. NCBI lineage: Eukaryota > Metazoa > Chordata > Chondrichthyes > Orectolobiformes > Ginglymostomatidae > Ginglymostoma > Ginglymostoma cirratum. The sequence continues at coordinate 2,498,114 of JAHRHZ010000273.1, read as the reverse complement.
CACATTCAGACTTCAGAGAGAGAGAGAGAGAGAGAAATCAGATAGTTCTGTGAGATGCCTGGCTTTCCCACTGATGGCGCATGGGTTGCAGTGAAGATATCCACGGGGTGCCCCCTCTGTGAATGTACAGGAAGTCTATGTGGCCAGTTTGAAGATCCTTCATCTCAACACCTGAAATGCTGAGAGTTGCCATCATGCCTAAGTTCTGTGTCACACCTTGATAATTTGAAGGATAAAAAAATTAAGACATACTCCTGCTCTCATGGGTCCCGCTTCTATAACTCCTCTCCAATTCCTCTGAATGCAAACAGAAATGCAATATATCAAGGTACTAATGGCTCATAGGCCGATCCTTGGATGGAATATGCTGAAAGTGTCATTTCAATGACTGGTGAGATCAGGGGCAGATGTGCCATTGGAGGTGGCACTGGAAGTTGCTGAGTTGGGGGAATAAAACACACTGGCAACATCCAAAGGAATCCTTATTAATGGCTGCGAGGAGCAGTCAGAGAGCAGAAAGCAGATATTCTACTGAGACTTCAGTAGGGGATATTATCTACATGGACAATGCGGCATATTCCCCTTTTCTGTCATGAAGAAATATGAAAATTTGTCCTCAAGCCATTGTGACTGTGATAACACACCTTGGCTTATAAATAGAGGCAGTGTATACATAAGCAAAAAACTTATATCAAGCCTTCATGTTATGCACAGTAGACCCTGTTAGAGGACTGTCTTGTCCAATTCTAGAACCACAGGATAATGAAGGACGTCAAAGACTCAGGAAAGCGCGGGTAGAGTTACTAGAATGAGACCAGGAAAGAGGGACTGCAGGTAAAAGGAGATACTAGAAATGCTGGGATTGCATCTCTTATAGCAAAGGACGTTATGGAGTGATTTTATGTGTGATTGAATGGGCTGAAACTGAGGTGATGTTAATAAGGAGGGGAGGAAGAGGGCATCTTCTCAAACAAAGCCAGCGTAGATGGATGAGGCTAAGGAACTGAGTAGCAAGAGTCTGGATTCTCCAAAGTGGACCCAGTTCCCCAAGAAGTCCAATGAACTAAGGAGGCCAGAAAAAGTGAGTGGCATAATATCTATAGGTTCCAACAGCTAAAATCTTGTGGGTGAATGAACAACAGGAAAAAACAAACTGGACCTCATCCTCACAAAACTTCTGCCACAGATGCATCTCTCCATGACAATATCAGTAAGAGTGACCACCACACAGTGCTTTTGGAGACAAAGTCCCATCTCCATGTTGAAAATACTTTCCATGTTAGTAACATTCATTCCACACAAGTGTCAGTCAACGACCATCTGCAACAAAAACATTTCCTCTTTACATTCAATAATATTACCATTGCTGCATTCCCCATTGTCATCATCTTCAGGGTTATCATTGACCAGAAACTGAATGGACTAGCCATATAAATTCAATGGTTACAAGAGCAGGTCAGAAGCTAGGGGTCCTGCGGCAAGTAATTCACCTCCTGTCTCCAGAAAGCCTGCCCACAATCTACTAGGTACAAGTCAGGAGTGTGATGTAATATTCCCCACTTGCCTGGATGTGTGTAGCTCTAACAACACTCAAGAAGCTTGACACCACCCAGGACATGGCAGCTGGTTGATTAGCACCACATCCATAAATATTCGTTCTTTCCATTGCTGAAGCTCAGTAACAACAGTGTGTACCATCTACAAGATGCATTATAGAAAAACATAAAGGCTTCTCATATAGCACCTTCCAAGCCCACAATCAATTCCGTCTAGAAGAGTAAGGTATATGGGAAAACAATCACCTGCAAGTTCCCCTCTAACCCACTCACCATCTTGACTTGACCTATATCACAATTCCTTCACTGTTGCTGAGTTAAAATCTTGGGCTTCTAATGGTATTGTGGATGTACCTACTTGAAATGAACTGCAGAGGTTGAACAAGGCAGCTGACATACTTTCTCAAGGACAACCTGGGATGGGTACTTAACGCTGGGCCAGCCAGCGATGCCCACATCCCATGAATGAATTTTAAAAAATTCTGACTTTCCCAGCAAAGTCCTGCATAATATTACTCGGTCTCCATTCCTTGGTCTGCAGGCACCTTCTCTCATTCCCATCTGAACGACCAATGCTAAGACTCACCTTCACTGCTAGACCATCATGCATCTGTACTTCAAAATGCATTTCCACAAATATATTCCTTCCCTAATCTCCAAACACACCAGTTCACACTCACGACCCTCTGTTTCTTTCCTTATGGGAGTGCTCAGAACTTCAGGGAGTGACAGAGGACCAGGGTTGTCTGTGTATAGCCACTTTGTCAGCCATTGGCATAGAATGTTCACCTGCTCCATAAAGTAAGTGGCCTCCTGAGGCATTGATGCTTAGACATGTTGATGGAACTCATCCTTTACCAGTAGACGCTGAGGCAAGGGGCATATGTTTTCTCTTTAGAGCTCAGGAACCTGGTCCACCCTCTTTCCTGCAGAGTAGCACAAGACTGTGGAGAAGGTAGTTGCTGCTGTTTATGATTCTTTTGCTGCTCCTGGTACTGGTGTTGTTGACATTTCTGCTCCTCTTGGTCCTCAGCATAAATGCAAAGTTGAGCTGCATAAACTGTTCTCATTCCTCCCTGAAGGCTAGTAGCAAGAAGTGCCGATTATGGTAAGTAAAGCCCAAGACAGCTGAAAAAGCCCTCCAAAAAGCTGAAGATCAACTGTCAAGCTGCAAGAGAAAACTCTGAGAAGAAGTGCTGTGAGCAACAGCCTATCACATCGGCGCTGCTGCAGTTACTCCGTTTCAGTGTTTGAAGGCTTTATAGCCTGTCAGTTAAAGCTCTGGAAACTGTAAATCAATCACTCCCAGTTTTGGAAAACCTATCTGCCGGCTGTTAAAATCAGAATGCCGAGCTAAAGCCTAAATGCTCAGTTGGTCTTTTTGAATATTTTGGTTGCTGACTCAACAGGGCATTTCCTACATGACTGCAGAACAACCCAAGTTAACAGGTGGGATCATGCCAGATTCCTGACCTGATGTCGGGATAATAACATTAACCACGTTGCACTCCCCACCCCTTTCACATCCAAACCCTTAAAATTCTACCCTACGACTCAATGAAATTTCAATACTACTTAAATGCAAGCAAGGGGAAAGGGGGTGTATTAAGTCTAGTTTAATACAATGGTTAAGGAAATACCGAAGTATTACATACTGGAAGCAAAGAAAATGGAAGGCGTCTTGAATCATATTGAACTGACTAGAGACAGGATAAAAGGGATCCTGAAATACTTGCATATTCAACACTCTCCATGCCTACCTATTGCAGAACAGTAATAAACAAAACAAACAGAATGTCGAGTTACATGGCTAAATCCATTGAGTTTAATTCTGAGGTGGTCAAGCTGTAAACTATAAACTGCCCTAAGCTAGTACAATTCAAATCTTGCAGTTGGTTTTTGATCACTGAAGCACAAGGGAAAATCCAAGCTCTGGTAATGTGCGGAGATGGGCTACAAAGCTGGTGTACTGCGTCAAAGAAGCAGGCAATGAAAAAATGCTTGAAAGGCTTAATCCTTTCAGCCTTGAAAGAGCCAAATGAGGTGAGACTTCAGAAAGTTTCATCATGTATTAAGTGGAATCAAAAATATTAATCCAGAACACTATTTCAATTTAAGCCACAAAAATTGGATCCAAAACTTAGTATAAGGGATATATGCAGGCAAAAGTCAAATGCAGTACTGATGCCAAAAAGCATTTCACTTAGTAATAAATATTTGAAGTAGACTTCCAGTACATTCTGGGAGAAAGAAAATTCTCCAAAATTGTTCTGAGGACAGTAAGCCCATAAGTTTCTATGGTACTATGAGATGGACGGGCCAAATTGTCTCATTCATACATTAGTGCTTACTTCTGCAATTTTTACCACATAATAAATAACTTTTTGGCAGCTTAGTTTCCTGGCTTTAAATCTGACGCATTTTTTTGTTTAGAGATAAATTCATTGAACAAGATGCAAAAAATGAGACAGAAAAGAGAATGAGGATTGGGGCGAGTGAGAGATAGAGCACATTTATATTTTTTGTTCTATGAAGGAATGCTAATTTTTTTCATTTGGAACATTCAAGCTTTCAATATTACAAAACCAGGAAGTTCAGTGTTGACATGTTGGCAATTTGAAAACAATTTTTCATGTTATCTTATTGGCCTTAGTCTGTTGGTAAAACGAATTTGGTTATAGTGTATCGAGAACCATGAAACCATGTTTATATTTTCCATTGACTTTCAACTTTCCAAACTGCTATTCATCAAAATATGATATACCTCAAATCCTCAATTACTATTACCTAGGTAGGAAATAGTTCAGGATAGCATGCCTTGATGGGGTATCTGGGAGATATACAAGCATCTCTTTATATCAAATTACTTTTTGAAATTTCCTCCCCAAAGCCTGACAAAATTCATTTGAAATACTGCTTCAATATTCAAAAAATCAATAATTTAAACCACAGGTTGAATTTTTTTTACTGCATACCGTACAGACCTTTTTTTTCCCAAAATGAAAATGCTAATGACACCAAGGGGAAAAGTCAAAGCCTGAAGACATGCTTCATCTTGAGTACTGGGTGGCTGGCAGTTGAGTTTTTAATCTTACTCTTACTCATCTGTGACAAGACATTTCCTGTGAACCTGCACACATATTAACGCCTCCAACAGAAACTTTAATCAATTAAAACGCTACACGGAACTCATGTTACAATGTCAGTCAGAATTAGGGTAAAATTATTTCCAAAACCTCAAACTAACAATCCATTGACATTTAACTCGTTTTGAAAAAATGCATATTACAATCTTTTAAAGTGGACAATCTAGGGCATTTAGTTTCTCAGGGGCGTTTTTTAAAGTGGGTTGGTGACAAGATTTGTGAGCAGCAGCAGTATGAATGGAATTTTATTTTCAGTTTCCCCATCAACAATAAAGCAAATATTAATAAGAAAGACTTCGTTTAACCCATTGGCTCAGAACTGATTAGAAAATAATACAGAAATTGCTGGAAAAGCTTTGCAGGTCTGGCAGCGTCAGTGAAGAGAAATCAGAGTTAACATTTCAGGGCTGTTGACCCTTTGTCAGAACAACAGGTGAGCACACCTTCTGAAGAAGGGTCACCAGGCCCATAACATTAATTCTGATTTCTTTTCATAGATGCTGCCAGACCTGTTGAGCTTTTCCAGCAATTTCTGTTCTTGTTTGTGATTTATATAGCATCCGCACTTCTTTTGACTCAGAATTGATTCTTTTCATCTGACTAGTTTTGGAAAACTCTCAAAGTTTCTAGATAACCCAAATATCATTAGCAAAATAGCAAATGACATCTCTGTTTTAATGTTTAAATTCACATCTTGGATCAAGTTTTGCATTTTCAATTTTAAATCAACTTTTAGATCTGATTTGATGAATCATGTTAATTATTGTTGCCATTAGTTCCCTCTTATTTGCACTACATAAATCATCAGCTAAATTTAACTAATATAATAAATAAAAGCAGAAGGTGCTTGAAAATGTCAGCTAGCACAGATTATCTGCAGAGACAGAAACAGTTTCAAGAAAAATGAGTCTTCTTTGGAAGTTTAACTAATGTTGTCCATCCTCCAATCTCTCTACTTTCAACAACTATCATTATAAAGGTTACATTCAGGTCAGTAACAACAATAGTTATCTTCAAATTTATGACTACCACTTATCATTCTATCTCTACTTTGGCAAACTTGCACAATCACTCCTTCTTTACCGTCTCTACTCCCAGAGAATCAATATTTATTCTCTACCTCACATCTATTTCCAGTCGCAGTTGTCAGCTCTATTCCTGAAAGTCAGAGGATTGCAAATGCAAAACTATCTCCAGTCCAGATGACTTTGCTCTTCTTCACCAGGGCTGTCTTCACGACAACAAGCACCAGAGGAGTTTGCTCCCTTCAGCTAAAGCTGATAACTACTTAAGAATTATTCTGGAGGACAATAGCTTTGGACTATCCGTAACCAACTGCCTGCTTAAGTACATTCCAATAGTTGAGAGGTGCTCATTGATTTCCTTTCTCATCTGTCGGGACCCCAATTTTGACCTGCATCGGCAATCTTTCTGCAGTTTCTCCGCTATAGCCTGAGAAACTGATTGATGTTGCTGGAGCAATGTTTAAAGGGGTTGCTCACCTGCGGTCATTGGGATTAACAGGATCTTTGTGTTTTTCAGATTAATGCATTGCCTTGGAATTTCAGACATTTGGGAGTTCTTCATTTTGATTTGTGAGCTTTACTCTAAATTATCCAGCGAATACTGGACTCCACTTTTATTTCTTTGTTCTGGACAAACAGGCTGGAGAAAGAACTGCAGCTGCTCAAACAATCAGGATGAAGTCTCTCTGCAAAGATTTGACCACTTGTTTTCACATTTAACCCTCAGTGCAGTATTGAAAGAGTGCTAAACAGTCTGGGGTAGACCAGATTTTAAACCACATCTGCCATCTCAGACCGTGCAAAACATCCCATGATGCTCGTTCAGTGAATTCATCCAAAGTTAAGGCCTGGTCCATTACCTCATATAAATTCAAATCAAATCCATTATACCACAAAGCCTAAGTCAAGAAGCAGTGATAGACATAATTATCGCAGTGTATCTGACGGAAAAATGGATGCATAAAAGCAATGGAATAAACCTGAGAAACTGGACACAATACACAGAATGTAAATATATTTTTAAAGAGATTTCAAAGAAGTAAAGAGGAAAGGGCAGATGTTATAGATGATCAAGCCAAGTACTGTATATCCATGCAGGGTTGTCATTATGAATTTAAATTATTTTCTATTACCTCAATTTAATTATCGTAATTTACTTTGGATGACAGCCAGCTAATCTATATTAAAACCATTAACTTGATTGCATAATCGAGCAGCAAAAATTGTAATAGGTACATCATTGTCTTGCTTTTAAGAAGAAAGTTATCTTGAAATGCACATTTCGAATTTTAGCTCGAAATTTGAATTACAAGAGCATTTTTACAATTGTGGCTAAATTTTAATGAAGCTGGCTCATTAGTTATCGGCATTCATACACATCACATACTTCCATAATAAACACAACTGAAGTTACCAAAAGAATACATAAGTTAGAACCAGGAACTCATCTCACCCATTTTCTCATAAGTTTAGATTATTGCAAGAAAGTAATTCAGACATTTTCCTCAGGGATTCCATGCTGGGAAGCCGGCAATTTGGCAGACATCCCAGTTGGAATCCCATTTATTTGGTGAATCAAGAAATTCTCAGCAAGAAGTTCTAAGCAATTTCAATACTTTCCAATGTTAGTTTTCCACAGGCATCATTTCCAAGTATTATGAACTCAGTTTTTTAATTATAGAAACACCAACAGGCTATTAAATCAGTCAAACCCTTTCGAGATTTGATCACATCAGAGCTAGCCTTAATTTCAAGTGTTTTTCAAGTGCTGCATTGTTAAAAGTTCACATGGGACAAAGGAGCTTGTACCATGAAAGTGAGCCATGCAAGTTTCTCAGGAACTCAAAAGTGGAGTAGGGGTCCTGGGGAAACAGAAGAAATGTAGAAATTGTGTTCCCCTTGTACTTTTATGCTAAGACAAATACGTGAATAATGGCAGGCAACTATTGTGGAACAGTTTTGTTTACACCTCCCCAACAGTGAGGGCAGCAGAGCAATACAAAACATTCTCTACTTTTACAATACATTACACTCCCACCCTATTAAGTAAAACTTGTGTGTTAAAATGTAGAATGGAACATGTACATAATTTCTTAAAATACAATGACTAAACCAACTAAAGCAATAGCTATAATTTAACAGGTTGGGATGTTTTTGGTTTTTCCTGTAATCACAACCAAGACACTTATATGACTAAAATTACCAGAGCAATTAGCATGCTTCTATTTCCTTAACGCCAGTAAACGCTTGATAAACGTTTCATCATTTGACAAGAAGAACAATTTATTTCTTCTTTCCTATGCGCTTTCAATCAATCCATATGGTCTAACTCTGTCTGGATGTCTCCTCCCATTTCCATTAACTTGACTTTACGCTTTCACTTGTGTCAAATCTGAACATAGACTTTGACTACCGACTCCAGTTAATGGTTGTTGCTGTGACATTGATTGATTAGTCTTAATCAAAGACCCTGACTCACTTTTTTCCACTGTTGGATTCTGTGATACCAGCAAGCTTTTAGTTTCTTCATGACTTTCACCTTTTTTCTGACTTTCACTTGGAACTAGAAGAGAAATTTAGATGATAATAAGCTTCTCTCGCGCTCTCCCTTTGTCAGATTTCCTCTTTCAAGTAAATAATTTCATGACACTGAGGGAGTATCTCTAAACTTCTAAATGTTTGAAAGCGGCTAGTTTCTTTAAACTCCAAGATTATACTTGTGCTTACACCTTAGGAGATTTTTTCCCTTTGAGATTCTGACCAGGGTTGCATGCTTTTGTCATGCCTGAATAATCATGACTCATCTCAACTTGTCTTGCTTTCCTCTTATAGAGATAGTAGGAACTGCAGATGCTGGAGAATCTGAGATAACAGGGTGTAGAGCTGGATGAACACAGCAGGCCAAGCAGCATCAGAGGAGCACGAAGGCTGACGTTTCGGGCCGAGACCCTGCTTCAGAAATGGAGGAGGCGAAGGGGGTTCTGAAATAAATAGGGAGAGAAGGGGAGGCGGACAGAAGATGGATAGAGGAGAGGATAGGTGGAGAGGAGACGGACAGGTCAAAGAGTCGGGGATGGAGCCAGTAAAGGTGAGTGCAGGTGGAGAGGTAGGGAGGAGATAGGTCAGTCCAGGGAGGACGGACAGGTCAAGGGGGCGGGATGAGGTTAGTAGGTAGGAGATAGGGGTGGGGCTCGAGGTGGGAGGAGGGGATAGGTGGGAGGAAGGACAGGTTAGGGAGGTGGGGACGAGCTGGGCTGGTTATACTGCATCCGCCATTCCCATTGTGGCCTCCTCTACATCGGGAAAACCAAGCAGAGGCTTGGGGACCGCTTTGCAGAACACCTACGCTTGGTTCACCCTAAACGAGTGCACCTCCCAGTTCCAAACCATTTCAACTCCCCCTCCCATTCCTCAGACGACATGTCCATCCTGGGCCTCCTGCAGTGCCACAACAATGCTACCCGAAGGTTGCAGGAACGGCAACTCAAATTATGCTTGGGAACCCTGTAGCCCAATGGTATCAATGTGGACTTTCCAAGCTTCAAAATCTCCCCTCCCCCTTCCTCATCCCAAAACCAGCCCAGCTCGTCGCCGCGTCCCTAACCTGTCCTTCCTCCCACCTATCCCCTCCTCCCCCCTCAAGACCCACCCCCATCTCCTTCCTACTAACCTCATCCCACCCCCTTGACCTGTCTATCCTCCCTGGACTGACCTATCTCCTCCCTACCTCCCCACCTGCACTCACCTTTACTGGCTCCATCCCCGACTCTTTGACCTGTCTGTCTCCTCTCCACCTATCCTCTCCTCTATCCATCTTCTATCTGCCTCCCCCTCTCTCCCTATTTATTTCAGAACCCCATTCCCCCCCCAATTTCTGAAGCAGGGTCTAGGCCTGAAACGTCAGCCTTCGTGCTCCTCTGATGCTGCTTGGCCTGCTGTGTTCATCCAGCTCTACACCTTGTTATCTCTTGGTTTCTTCTTACTTTGTTATTGATGTCAGGCTTAAGCAAAATAAATCTTGCCTGAATAACACTTACTCATAAGATACAACAATGACATCTACTTAACAAAGTGGCAAATTGCCCAGGTACACCCTGTACACAAAATGCAGGAGAAATACAGCCTACCCACTTATCCATTAGTCTACACTTGATCATCAATAAAGTAATGTAAATTGTCACTAACAGTGCTAACAAGCATTAACTATTTAGCGATAACATGCTCATTATGTTTAGTTTTGATTCTGCCAGGGCCGCTGAGCTCCTAGCCTTACTACAGCTTTAGTTCAAATAGGGACAAAAGAGCTGAATTTCAGAGGTGAGTTAAGATTACTGCCATTGAGATAAAGGCTGCATTTGACTGAGTGTGGTATTAAAGAGCCTCAGTAAAATTGGAGTCAATGGACATTTGCGGGAAGCTCAATATTAGTTGGTGTCATACCTGGCACAGGAGAAGATCGTTGTGGTTTTTGGATGCATTCTCAGCTCCAGAACATCTCTGCAGGAGTTCTTCAGGGTAGTGTCTTTGACCCAACTATCTTCAGCTGCTTCATCAATGACCTTCCCTCCATCACATGGTTAGATGTCTGCTGATGATTGCACAATATCCAGATACTGAGGCAGTCCATGTTCAAAAGCAGCAAGGCCTGGGCAATATTCAGGCTTGGGGTGAAAAGTGACAAGTAATATTCATGCCACACAGTACCTGTCAATGGCCATCTCTAATCAGAGACAATCTAACCACCACAACTTAACATTTAATGGCATCACCATCACTGAATCCTCACTATCAAGATTCTGGGGGCTTACCATTGACAAAAAGTTGCATTGGACTAATATTATTTATTTATTTATTTTATTCTCATGGGAGATGGGTGTCGCTGGATGGCCAGCATTTATTGCCCTTTCCTCAATACCCTTAAGAAGGTAGTGGCGAGCTGCTTCTTAAACCACTGCTGTCCATGCAGTGTAGACAGACCCACAATGTCTTCATGGAGAGAATTCCAGCAACACTGAAGGGATAGTGATATATTTCCAAGTCAGTGTCTTGGAGGGTAACTTGCTGGTGGCGATGTTCCCATGTATCTGCTGCCTTTGGCTTTCTTGATGGAAGTAGTTGTGGGTTTGGAAGATGCTCTGTCTTGGGTGAACTTCCGCAGTGCACCTTGTGGATCGTGCACACTGCTGCTACTGTGTGTCGAAGGTGGAGGAAGTGGATGCAATGCCAATCAAGCGGCTGCTTTGTACTGGATTGTGTCAAATTACTTGAGTGTTGTTAGAGCTGTACCCATCTGGACAAGTGGGGAGTATTCCATCACACTCCTGACTTCTGCCTTGTGAACGGACAGGCTTTGCGGCGTCAGGAAGCAAGATACTAGCTGCAATATTCCTAGCCTCTGACCTGCTTTTGTAGCCACTATGTATGTGTGGCAAGTCCAGTTGAGTTTCTGGTCAATGGTAATTGCCAGGATGTTGATAGTAGGGGATTCAGTGATGGTAACACCATTGAATGTCAAGGAACAGTGGTCAGGATTTCTCTTGTTGGAGATGGTCATTGCCTGGCATGAATTTTGCTGTAACCATAAGAGCAGGCCAGAGGGCTAGGAATCCTGCAGCGAATAATTCACTTCCTGACTCCCCAAAACCTTTGACATTCCTGGATTGGGCACAGAATAAGCATTTACTCAGTTGATATAGCTATTAACAAAATCATGGTACTTTCTCTTTTCCACTTTAAATAAATCAACATGTAATATACTTGATGGAATAGTTAAACTTAAACTCCTAGGAACCAGCCTCGATATATACTGAGTTCACTTCTGTATGGGAAATATTCCGACAACATCTCATCATCATACTCTTTAGGCAAGATTTCCACTATATAATTGAGCCCTTTATTGAGAACTACATCCTTTTGAATTTCTTTCACTAATTTTTCTGTCAAATACTGCTATGTCATTTGTTAGTATGGAGTAATTTACAGGTAATCCAGTGGCTAAAAAGAATTAGTGTTCATGGGAAAATATTGAAATAATGTCCATATTTGAATGATCTACTGATTTATGATACTTAATATCTTATGTAAGATCAGTGCCAATCTCTGAAGCAATTCAGTGCAAATGTTATGATCCCAGCTGATGATATTATTGGACAAGTCAGATCCCAGAGTGAAACCTGGCTTGAAACATTTCTTTCTTATGGTGGAGCTTAGTCACTGAGCATATTCACAAGAGGTTGTCAATTTTCTTTGAACAAAAACAGGTTTATTACACAAAGAATTACATCAATTATATTACACAAGAGCTATTGGAACAATGCCATTCCAAACATCAGAATGAAAGATCATCCCTTTCATCTAAGCAATGCCCTTACAGATACTCAAGCCTCACTGAAGAGTCACTACACCAAAGCTTCTTGCTCCTTTGGGCAACTTGCTGCAAATTCGCTGGATACTATTCTTTTCAGTTGCTTTCTGTCTCTGAGATCCATAAAACAAATTGCTAACTCAGCTCAATTATTACTTAATATTGATCTCTAAATTCATTTCTTCAACAGCCTTGCACATTCTTTTCCTCTGACAGCACGTAGAATCTGCAGAAGCAGAGGCTTTCTCATGGAATTATAAACATTTCAGGATTACTCAGGAAACATCTACCCCATCAAGACCCCTCAGAGTTTTATTGCAATGATTGAGGTGAGTATTCTATTTCTATAATCCTACTGCTCTGCAGGTCAAAACATATATTAATTGTTTTATTCAGTTCCATATTATGGGCAATTGTATCTTTTCTTTATATTAGATTTTAAAATAAAAAGATTCACCAAATGTCTTTTTAAATAAACACAAAATTAATGATTTATTAAAAATAAAACATATTTAATACAAATGCACAACAAGTTAGCATACTTAGTTTGAAATATGGAAATATAAATGTCCACCCTCGAGATAACTGAGAACATTAACAAATATTCACACACACATCAGTTAAGTGTGCAAAAATTTAGGCATTAATTTCAGTTTATTTAATACCTATTCCATGATTCACTGGAACACTTTGGAAGCTGTAGAAACCCCAAATGGAACTCTTCCATAATGGTACATTTCTTTAGGTGCATGAATGTTAAGCCTTACCTTGCTTTTGACAGCTGATTTAAATTGCAAATGTGCATTTGACAAATTTATCTTACTGAACACTTTCCGTTGGCTATTTTACAAAACAAGGTATCACTAGAGGGCACTGGATTTGTACCATTCTCCATCAACTTATTCGTTACTTGCTTATAACGTCATAGAGTCATAGAGCATGGAAACAGTCACTTTGATCCAACTAGTCCACACCAACCACATTCCCAGACTAAACTGGTCCCATTTGCCTGCATTTGGCCAATATCCCTCCAAACCTTTCCTTTTCATGTACTTATCCAAATGACTTTTAAGTGCTATAACTGTATCTGCATTCAGCACTTCCTCAAGATTTAACAGCATTTTAGGTTTGTTTAATACATCCTCATCACTAGTGTGACCCTTTGATCTTTTACTTATAAATTCTGTGTCTGATACTATCTCTCTCACGAACACCTGAAGAAGGAGTAAGGCTCCAAAAGCTTGTGTTTTCAAATAAACCTGCTGGACTATAAACCTGGTGTCATGTGATTTAGGGCAGTTCATTCCACACACGAACCACTCTGTGTAAAAAAGTTGCCAGTCATGTCTTTCTTAAAACTTTCTCCTCTCACCTTAACAATATAATCATCAAAAACCTGAATGAACTAGTCTGCTTTTGAACTATCACAATGAGTGTAGTCCATTCACTGCTTTTGACCTTTTCAATTGTCCCTGTTCTTCCTGATCTAGTTTACTCTTTAATTACTGCTTTTAACTGTGCATAAGGCTCTAGCTTAGCCTTGCAAAAATATCAGCTGTACATTATCTTTCATCTTGATTTTGATCTTGTGATGCCTAATGTCATCATTTGGTTCTCCTTGCTCAAAGCCAATTTCTTGTTCATTCAGTGTTTTCTCAATGTCTGGCATCTCCTTATTGGTCCCTAGTGTAAATAACATGGCCGAGTTTAACTGTAGTATCATAAAACAATACCTTCTACCACAGAAAATTGTTCATGCTTACTTAGCACCAATGGCATTGAGAAGATGATGGAAGATGGTTCTCTTGAACTACTATAGTCATGTGTTCAAGGTGGTCTAACAATTCTGTTGGATAGGGATGGGCTTTGACTCTGCAACAATGAAGGAACAGCAATATTGATAGGATGATACATGATTTAGAGAGGGCACAGGAGGTGACAGTGTTCCCATGTACCTAATGATTTTGCCCTTCTAAGTGTATTTTTATGAAATCATTTATTATTTTGTTATGTCATTGAACCTACTAATGTACGAGAGGTAATTATATATTATCATTTATTAACAACTCACACTAGGAATAGATAGAACAAATTTGCACATACCCAGTTTATCTTTTCTGTGCCTTACATGCATTCAAAGAAAATTCTGACTTATCTCTGCTCCTACCATCAGTTGTGCTCCAATTCTTGATTATCCAGAAAATTTCTTTGTAGCCTGGAGATCAACAGAATTGTGGTTTACAGAATATGTTTTCAAAAAAGCCATTATGCTTTCTATGGCATTATATCCTGTGCAGCATTGCACAGTGTTGGCAACTGATGATAGAATTTACAGAAATGCATGGCCGAAGGTGATTGAAAGGTTAGGCCAAAGAATAAAGTTCACACAACGGGGTTAAAGATAACTGACCTGATACAACATGATTTTCAATTCAGCAACAGGAGAATGAAAGTTGTTTACATGCAGCTATCATGCAACTTGTAGGCCTTACTAATGTTATTCATTCTATATATTTTCAATTATTCCTGTAATTAGATTCTTTTTTAATACAGTATTTATTGGCCATCTTCCGTGAGATTGAGAAGAGTCCAGCACGTTTGGCAGTGGGATAAAGTAAATAACACTCCATGGTTGATTGATCTATTAAGGTAGGCCATTTTTCAGGATTGCTGAATACTGTTGATGACAGAGCAGTCAATCAAGCTTATTAATGGAATCTAGAGTGATAGATTCATCACAAGATTGGTAACATTTACAGTTTGTCCATGATAATCCCACAAGGAGTATATGTTTTACAATGCTTCGTGCGTTTACAATTTCAGCTGATTAAGTTTCTATTTTACCAACTGGCGCTTGAGTTCTCTTGACTTAGATAAATAAGATACTCACTCCTGTGGACTATGTGTGCATGCTAGATCTGATTTTAATGGCTGCAGTAGGGACCCAGTCCACTGACCAATAAAGCAGGGGCAGTCCTACTGCAACCATTTTCAGAATCGTTGATGGAATTCAATAGCAATCAGATAGTTGACTGCCTTTATCAATTCTCCTGCCCTTTTAAAGGTAAAAGTCTTGCCTCCCAGAGCTGTTGGCAAATCAAAGTGCTGGAAGCCCTCAGTACCAGCAGCGCCACCAGGAGTGGTGGCTACTGCTGGATTGCACCATTTGCAAGGCAGTGAAAATGGAAGAAGGTGTCAGACTTAAGATGGGTTTGTGGGATCAAAGAGGTCTGACTGACTGGAGGACCTGGTCAAGAGGGCAGTGAGGGCTCTTTCAGCAGAGTTGGGCATCACATTGAGGGAGTCCTTCATGGGCCCCAGGGTATACAACCTAAATTAACTCCCAACAAGGCAATAGGGAAGTCACCAGCTTTTACCAAATGTTAGAAATCCAGATTTAATCTGTGGAAGTCAAGGTGGCAATGGGTCAATGGGTATTCTAATGCCACCTGCTTTCGTGATTCCAAGACTCTCTACATATCCCAACTTGCTCTTAAAATTCCCAATTGCATTTCCAAAAAGAACTGTCCATGTTCAAATACAAGGTGTTTGTTAAAACTGTTTCTTTTAGATAATTGTTACCTTCATTCTCAAAGCATAACTAAACAACAGTCTAGCATTTATATTGTTGCTATATCTTGAGGCAGTTTGTAGAATACTCGATTATCATAAATTCACATCATCCATCAGCCAAGGGTGTCCTCCATTATCGATTTTCTCTGATTTCAGTATGTTATGGCAACAACGTCACTGCATTTCCTTCCCCTTTTATAGTGAGGTGGTGGTATTACAATCCTGCATTCTTATGAGATTAGAAATCATCGTCATGATACTACGGAACTGTTATTCTAGAGACCCCCAGGTAGTGTTCTGTGGTCCTAGGTTCAAATCCCGCCGTGGCAAATGGTGGAATTTGAATTCAATTAGTAAACAAAATCTAAAATTAAGAGTCTACATGATGACCATTAATCCAAGGTTGATTCTAAGGACAAACCAATCTGGTTCACTAATATCTACTATAGGGGAAAAAAACTATCATCCTTACCTCATCTGGCGTATATGTGACTTTGTACCCACAGTGATGTGGTTGACTCTTAACTGCTTGATAGGCAACCAGGGACGAGCCAACCGATCCCAAGAAGGAGTTTTTAAAATAAAAGGAAACTACAGAATTACTATGTTAAAGAGATCAGTGTCACCAATTGGAAATTCTGTTTCTTTTCAAGACAGTGCAAGTAAGGTAGAAGACTACCATCACACATTTTTGTTTTAAGGTTATGAATATTGCTATCTGCAGCTCTTAAAGGTTTTGGAATTGCTTCTACTTCAATGGCCAAAAAGGCTGATTCTTTTCTTCTGTTCATCAGAAAAACAGCTTTAAATTTTCAGCAAAGAAAATTGTTGATGTGTAGTTATATTCTGTGTGCCTGGTATTCTACCGCTGTCTACACATTGCTCAAGGAAGATGCTGAATCAGCCCTAGTTTTGGCCACTGGTTTCATTAGTCTGGAGCGTCAAGACGCTGTAGGACGCATGCCATTGCCACAACTATCTGTGAAACTGAGGAACCATTTTAAACAGAGCTGGCCATATGTTGAGCCAAACTATTAATAGTAAAATAATAATCTGAATCATTCTTTGAAGAAGTTCCAATCAAAGTGATTTAGGCTGATGATTTGACTTTTTTTGTTGATGCAAAAAGTATTAGTACCTCAAGCCCATTCCAAACCTTTGGATTAATGCCAAAATCATACTGAATCAACATCTCTAAGTGAATCATTTGGATGCCAATAGTGGAGGCAGCACAATTGCTTAAGTGATGCACAAGAACTGAGTTCCTGTGGTAATCGAAATAGTTCAATATCATCTGACACAGACTGAGAATCAACCCGGTTTGCTGAGCCGGTTTCTGAGTGCAAGAATGGTTCATTGCCAATACAGCTTTTGAATTCTCTCTGCATTAAGAGTCTAACATTTTTTTTCTGGTGACCAGGAATGCTATCAAACAATAAATTGTTTTGACCCGTACCCAACACTGAAGAGGCTTTACAACTGGAGCAGTCACGAAAAAGAAAAGACTTGCATTTATATCCCATCCTATATAACCCTCGGATATCTTAAATTACTTTACAACAAATAATTTTGAAACACAGTCACTGTCGTGAAAAGTATAGTCAATATGTTCAGAGTAAAGTCCCATGAACAACCACAGGACAAAATGGCCATAGTACTTGTTCTAGAGATGATAATTTGAGGGTTCAGTGTTGCTAACACACATCTTCCTTGCTCCTCTTCCAAATAAAATAATGGGATATTTCATTGCCATCTCAGGTATTATTTAGAGCCTTGGGTTAAAAGATGGATGTGAGCATAGTGAAGATATGTAGGATGTGATTTAAAAACACCAGAACATTCAATACCATTTTTAAAATTTAAAGCTTGCATGGACTGACAGCCACAGTGGAGATCAACCAGTGTCAATCTGATCAAGATGGATCTAACGTCAAAAAGCTCTCAGTAGTCAGACAGCAAGGGAACTTTGCACACTTAAACTACAAACACGCTTGATAAATATAAAAGGGGCCTTAAAACCTTAAAGACTTGTATTATTTGATCATAGAAAGAAGACTGTTAATTGGCAATAGAACACTTTTCAGCTGCAGGGAAAGTAGAAAGGATCTGCTGCCAATGATGGGATTGAAAAGCAACTAAGGATTATGCCTAATACACAGCAAAGCAAGGAACGTTGTCTGAGGTCCAGACTTATAAGGAGAGAGTATTTTCAATTTTTGCATTTTTCATTTATCAGATTACAGCAGTTGTGGTGACTGAAATAAATGACAACAAGTTTTTAACTGAATAAGTAATTTCTAACTTGATATTGCATTCTCAAAGAAGGAAGTGGGCCAGCTGCATTTTGCCAAAGAGGGATCTTACAATACTTATTAGCTTTGCAATTAGGCAAAGAGATGAGTTATATTGCCATCAATTCATCATGGTGAAAGGTAAAATATACACTACTCATTTAGGCTACCAATCAAGCTTTGTAAAAATAATAAAACATCTTATTCACCAATATTTCATTAATTGTCAAGTTCTTATTTATTTGGACAGATGGCTTGAACTTCTTTCACAAATCAACATGTAAACATTCAATACTGAGAATATTTTGAGAAGTTGATTGAGACAATAATGAAAAATTCAACCAAGTCTGTTTTCACTATTTAGGATTACAGTGTCTGATTACCTCAGTATTGGTTCCACTGAGGCAAGCACCATGCACAAAATGCACTGCCGACAAGTTACATGCTTAACAGAGGGCTCAGAGGTTTCTATGCGGGGGTTTGACATACAGCTAACCTATGCTCCTTAGGCTGGCTACCTCTCTTAAAGGGAATATGAACCAACTAGTGCATGGTTATAGATGAACTAGGACAGAGGCTAGGAATACTGCAATGAGTAACTCACCTCCTAACTCTCCAAAGTCTGTCCATCATCTACAAGGCACAAGTCAGGAGTGTGATGGAATAATTTCCACTTGTGTGGATGGGTGCAATTGCAACAACACTCAAAAAGCTTGTCACTGTCCAGGGACAAAGCAGCCTGCTTGATTGACATTGTATCCACAAGCATCCACTCCCTTCAATACTGACGCACAATAGCGGCAGTGTGTCCTATTTACAAGATGCACTGCAGAAATTCACCAAAGATCCTGTGACAGCACCTTCAAAACCTACGACCATTTCTACCTAGAAGGACAAGGGCAGCTGATATATGGGAACACCACCACCTTCAAGTTCCCTCCAAGCCTCTCTCCATCTGGACTTGGAAATATATCCAGTTCCTTCACCGCCGCTGGGTCAACCTGGAATTCCTTCTCTAATGGCATTGTGAGTCAACCCACAGCAGGTAGACTGCAGTGGTTCAAGAAGGCAGCTCACTATCACATTCTCAAGGGCACCTAAAGATGGGCAATAAATGCTGGCCAGCCAGCAGCACCCACATCCCACAAAAATGAAAAAAAATTAAAAAACGTATGTGTGCATAGAGTGGTGGCCCTTGTGGTTGCCGAACATGGATACATCGAGCTTGTAGAATGATGAAGGTGAAATTGATTACGGTTAGCACCACTGAAATCTCATAGCCACAAGCTTCTCTTTGGCAAGAGAAAAGACAATTAAGTTCCCTCTCTTTTACTAGTCTTCTGTCATCCCCAGATATAGCTTGGATGGTAAACTATGAATGATTGGCAGTTTCCACCTTGGAGGATCTGGTGGCATAGAAACCCACACTCACTAATGACGTGGCAACCAATGGCAATCCTTGGCTTGCTTGGCGGTTATACGTTGTTGGAGGTGGTATACTTCAGTGACTTCCACTTGTCACATCTCAGGTTGAAGCCACCTGAAGTCGCAGATTCAATTTTGTAAACTAAGGTTAAGATAGCTTTAGTGGAGTCTGCTGTTTATTGCTGTACATGTAATAGCTGACTTTCTGTGTTGTATCCTTTACACACTCAGTCTCTTATTCAAGTACCATCAAGTATCACAAGCCATCAAATTTGACATTACTTTGGGGAACTGAAGCTGCCTCATCCATTGCTCCTGGCTGAAGTTGTGGGTAGAAGATATGCTTGAGATGGACAGAGCCCTCTATCGAGTAGCTCTTTTCTCACTGTACACAAGTTTCTCTTTTCTGCTGATTCTGCTTTGTCTCTAAGTTATGCTGGCCCCTAGGAGGAACTGCAACTAAAGCTCCATTACTGAGGCAGGTCTTTTCCAGATGGAATTCTGCCAAAGTCCAGCATGAGACTCTTGTAAATCCAAACACTCAAAGCAGTACTTCCACTGACATTTCAGCAGCAAAAGAAAGTCGTGCGGTGATCTTTTCAAAGAGATCTGCTGATAGAAGAATGAGATCAGGATTGTGGGCAGTTGAACACATGTACAGCTGGGGCTGATAGGCAACAAATTTATGAAGTCCAAAATTGAAGTTGTATGTCAACTCAACATTAAATGCTGTTCTATATCAGAATCTGTCCACTCTACAGCTTTCAGTGCTTGTAGCTGGGGCATGTCTGTGCCACTGCTCTTTCAGTTGGAAGGTGTTTGTCATACCACAAATGGCGAGAAATGGCCCTGTTGGTAATTTTGAGAATTTGGGCTTCCTTTGTGCGCTTTAGATCCAAATTTTGCAGCCAACCTTATTGCCTCAGAGTGGCAGCTGCAGACCCAAATCAATTTCCAATTATATTTTACTATATAGGAATATAGTATAAGCTTCCTTTTTTGACGAGGATATAGTGGAACATTTCTATACACGTTTTCTGAAGCTGTCATTTGGTAACATTTTAAGAAAGAGTAAGGTCCCCTATACTTTGCTATCTGTCATTCAAATTAAATTTTAAGTTAAAAACGGGGACAGTTAGTATATCAGTTTGTACCTGATAAAATATGCTTTTTTTTTCAGCAGTCAGCATAGCAGATAATTTGAGAAATCATTCAATGTTGAAAAAAGTCACAAAGATATTTGGGCCTTTATTGCACCTGCTAAAGCCCAAAAAATCTTCAGAAGAGTTGGAAAACATTTTATACTAGTCTCAAACCTATCAGGGAAATGTTTATTTGTGTAATGTCAAATATGTCCAAGCATGGACAAAAAAGTCTGAAAAGGGTAGGTGAGTAACTGCTCTTGACATTAAGGCAATGTTTGATTGCGTGTAGCATCAAGGAGGTGTGGTAAAACTGCAGGCAATGGGAATCTGTTGCAGACTCTCCACTGGTTGGAGTCATATCTGACACAAAGACAGTCGCAGCTGTTGGAGGTAAATCATCTCAGCTCCAGGACATCACTTCAACGGGAGCACTTCACTCCAACTTTTATGCTTTTGACAAGTTTTGCATTGAGCAGTGGCACATTGTCAATTAAGAAGGATTATGGCTTGGTAAACACCTTGCTGATGTCGCAGTATTGCATTAATATTCAGCGTCCTGTCTTACCAAACAAACTAGAAAACTCAACATGGAAATCAATGCGTGTACCTGGCAGATTCAGCTCACTGTCTAAATCTGCAGTGGTATGCTTTTATTTCTAGATGACTGGAAAAGTTTTCCTAATGGACTCAGAGCTTGTCATTTCTTCAATGTGTTAATGTTTTTTAATATCATGGGGAATATAAAAACATACAACTGTACACTGAAAGCAGTATGACATTTGGTTTAATCTGACTGAACAATAATGTGAACCTTACATGCCTCTCCTAAAAGACATCATAATGTAATGCCAATGACACTCAGAAAACACAACAACATAAGAATTTGACAAAAACTCACAAAACCCAATCTTTCACTCTATTCTTCAAAATCTTAACTATTCTACCAATTTTCTGCCTTTAATGTCAGGCATTTGTGAAGTTCATTTATCATATAAGCCACAGAGTGACCCCATGTTTACTGTGATAACAAGGTGTAGAGCTGGATGAACACAGCAGGCCAAGCAGCACCAGAGGAGCAGGAAAGCTGACGTTTTGGGCCTGGACCCATTTCTGAAGAAGGGTCTAAGCCCGAAACGTCAGCTTTCCTTCTCCTCTGATGCTGCTTGGCCTGCTGTGTTCATCCAGCTCTACACCTTGTTATCTCAGATTCTCCAGCATCTGCAGTTCCTACTAGCCATGTTTACTGTGGCAGGTTGCAGCTTTTCCCAAAAGTTTGCAATACCTCCATGTAGGTATAGCCAAGCTTTTTTGTCACTGGAGTTTACTCAGGTGCAAACAATGGAGCAGTGAAGCTCATATATCAAGTTTAAATCAACATCACGTTAATATCTCAAGTTACAGTGCTACGCTTCACTCCAAGTCCTCTTGCCTCTAACACACAGGATTCCAGACTCCAGACTCAAGTCTCACTTCAGAGGCTTGACCTGTTGATGGTCCAGTATACTTAAAAGGGAGGGCTGCATGACTGGAAGTTTTTATTTTTGAAACTGGATATTAAGTGAGGCTCATTTGATTATTCAGTTGGGTGTAATTTTTTTTGACAGAAGAAGAACAGTGCATTTATCCCTGGTATCAATCCACACCTCAAAAGAACAGATTATCTGGTCATTTTCACATTGTCAATTGTAAGAGTTTGCTGTGTGCATAATTGGCTGCTGTGTTTACTGCAGGATAACATTGCCAACTTCAACAGTACATCATTTGTTGAAAAATACTTGGAAATGCCTGGTGGTGGTTAGAAGTGCTGTGTAAATGCAAGTAATTGTTTTCTTACACTGGTAACCACCCTGTAAAATCACTTGAAGAAGCTACCTTATCAAATTGAGACACAGTTTTTAAATGGTAATTTAACTTCAAAATCTTCAAATCATATTGGGTCTGAAAAGGCAATTTTATACTTGTAGTCTGTCATTGCTCTTTTAAGATACAAAAATTCCACATTTTAAAAATATTTTCTTTAACATTTCTTTATGATATAGTTTCAATACTAATTCAGTCATAACCTTTTAATTAATAATCTGAAATAATTAAATTAAAAATGAAAGTCTTCAGCACTTCAACTTCCTTCATGGCTCTCTGTCATTTTTCCTTCATTGTGATTGGCTGATTTGTCTGATTGCTGACATCATTTACAGTGATGACTGGAAACGTGTTGACATGGTACTAGATTTAAACCCCCATCGGAAGAGGGAAAATCCACGGCACAGAGATCAGTAAATACTTGTGATAAGTTTTTCTAAAGATCAGTGTGAGTTTGTTGTTATTTGCTGATGACCATAAAATTCTGCTGAAGATGTTCCAGTTTTAAGAATTTAAAGAAATGATTTATTTCTCCTCATCATGCCTGACTTGTTGAAAATAAAAGTTACATTTCCTCATAGCTGGGTGCTTTTCTCCCCCTTTATTGACAATCAAAATTAATACTGTTGTACCTTTAGGGATTAGTGTGGTTAATCTGCAAATAAATAATACTCCACAGTTGCTGTCCTTTGCTAGCTCCTTTTGAAAACCAGGCTCAATTTTCTGTCCTCAATTTTCTGTCCTCAACTACTGTTGAAATTCTGCTTTCAATTCCTCATGGACATGGTCTGTTTTGCAGATGGTAATCTTATTTTCCTTGGTTTACATTCAGAGCACCACGTTTAAAGTCCTTGAACTACCCCTGTTCTTGTAGTTCTAACCTGTACAAGGGAATACAATTTAATATATCTTTGGAAGCATAATAACCGAATCGGTGTACAATACTTTAAGGGCAGCATACTGACACACTTTGCAGGAGAAACATAATGTCCTTTGCAAAACCATCAGGGATGCCAAGGAGCTGTACCAGGCCAAGTTAGAGACCCAGATCTACCAAACAGAGTAGGCCTAAATGACATTACGGGATACAAAATGAAACAGAGTAAAATAGCAGACAATGACACATCCCTCCCTGACACTCTCAATGCTTTCTATGCTCGGTTTGAGCTGGCAACACCTGCCCCGAGAGTCCCAGACACACTAGTTCCCTCTGTCACTGCTTCAGAAGTCAGATCAGTCTTCCTCGGAGTCAACCCAAGGAAAGCAATGGGCCCAGACAGTATCCCTGGCCGAGCACTCAGATTCTGTGTGGACTAACTGGCGGAGGTATTCACCAACATCTTCAACCTCTCCTTCTTACAAGCTGAAGTCCCCACCTGCCTCAAGAAGACCATCATCATCCCCGTACCCAAGCAAACACATGCAATGTGCCTTAATGATTTCCGCCCCATAGCTCTGATTTTAATAATCATGAAGTGCTTCGAGAGGCTGGTCATGGGCCACATCAACTCCAGTCTCCCAACCTGCCTCAATCCCATCCAGTTGCCTGCCAACATAATAGGTTCACAGAGAATGCCGTATCCCTCGCCCTGCACTCATCCCTGGAACATGTGGACAACAAAGACACCTATGTCAGACTCCTGCTCGTTGACTACAGGTCCGCCCTCAACACAGTTATTCCCTCCAGACTGATCTCAAAACTGCATGCCCTTGGTCTCGGCTCCACCTTCTGCAACTGGATCCTCAGCTTTCTGACCCACAGGCCACAATCAGCGAGGGTGGGTAACAGCACCTCCGCCACAGTAACACTCAGCACTGGACCCACCAAGGATATGTCTTCATTTCCCTACTGTACTCCCTGTACACCTAAAAGTGTGTTGCCAAATTCTGAATGAACACCATCTACAAGTTCGCTGATGACACCACCATAGTGGGACAAATATCTAAAAACGATGAGTCAAAATACAGAAGGGAGATAGAGGGCTTGGTGATGTGATGCAATGAAAACAATCTGTCTCTCAACATCAGCAAAACTAAAGAACTGATCATTGACTTCAGTAAGAAAGGAGGAGAACATGCCCCCATCTACATCAACGGAACTGAAGTTGAGAGGGTGGACAGTTTCAAGTTCCTTGGAGTGACAATATCTGACAACCAGTCCTGGACTTGCCACGAAGATGCAACAGTCAAGAAGGCACAACAACACCTCTTCTTCTTCAGGCGGCTCAGGAAATTTGGCATGTCCATAAGGTCCCTCACCAACTTCTACAGATACACCACTGAAAGCATACCGTCTGGGTGCACAATGGCCTGGAATGGGAACGTCTCTGCCTAGGACCATAAGAAACTGCAGAAGATGGTGTGCATAGCCCAGACCATCACGGAAGCCAATCTTCCATCCATGGACTCTAGTTACATGGCTCGCTGCTGCAGAAAGGCGGCCAACATCATCACAGACCCATCGCACCTTGCTAATGACCTCCTACAACCTCTTCCTTCAGGCAGAAGATACAGAAGACTGAACACATGCATAAGCAGGTTCAGGAACAGGTTCTTTCTGGCCATTATCAGACTGTTGAATGGCCTCAAGCCTCAAATAATGTAACCTGCAATGTAACTTGTCTGCCTCTAAATCTTTTTGATCTGCAAATCCTTTGCTTGCTGTGACCTACCTGTACTGCCTGTAAACAAAGCTTTTGACTGTATTTTGGTACACTTGACAATAAAATCAATCAATCAATTAATCATATTGTTAGATTTACAAAATACCATAGGATGGCACTGTGGCTCAGTGGTGCCTAACAATACCAGGGACGTAGGTGCAATTCTAGCCTCCCTGTGTCTGTGTGGATTTCCTCAGGGTCCTCTGCTTTCCTCCCAAAGTCCAAAGATGTGAAGGTTAAGTGGATCATCCATGCTAAGTTGCCCTGTAGTGTCCAGAAATATATAGGCTAGATGGATTAGCCATGGGAAATGCAGGGTCCTAGGGTTAGGGTAGGGAACTGGGTCTTGGTGGGTTGCTGTTTGTAGGGTCAGTGTGGACTTATGGACCAAATGGCCTGCTCCCATATTGTATGGATTCTATGTCTCAGTGCAGAAGTATTCAAAAGACTGATCTATAAGTGCTGCTGTGTTCTTTCTAACCCTTTACTGTCACCAAAATGAGAATATTCAATTTGTAATCCAATTTAATAATTTTATACTTTTCAGAATTAGTTTGGTTTAGTTACAAATAAGTAATATTTTTAAGTTGCTGTGCTTCTCTAGATCCATTTTGTAAACTGGCTCAATTTTCTGTTGTCAGCTGGTGTAGAAATTCTGCTTACAGTCCTTTAGCTAGACCCCATTGCAAACAGCATTGGTCCAAAAACCCCACTCATCAACACTGGTCCAGTTCACATGGAGATATATTTAAATCATCCCATTCAGAAAAGGCAGACATCCGCAGCATGGAACTTAAACCCAAACTTTTTAGGCCAGTAGTAAGGACATTAAAAGCAGATGCGATAGTGATGTTTAAAGGGCATCTTGATAAACACATGAATAGGATGGGAATAGAGGGATATGGTTCCCGGAAGGGTAAGAGGTTTTAGTTGTAACGGGCAGCATGTCGGTACAGGCTTGAAGGGCCGAAGGGCCTTTTCCTGTGCTGTAATTTTCTTTGTTCTTTGTTCTTATTATCACTGTTCCATAAGAGCACCTCTGCTCCTATGAAAACTGTCCATTTGTGTTCTATCCAGAAGAAGACTTTGTTTTAACCTTTTCCCCAAAATATAATATGAAACTGATTTTAATACTCTTGTAACACTCAAGATTTTGAAGGTAATTACACAGGCCAATGGTTTTGAGGTTTTATGAGAAAATTGCCTCAAACAAAATACTGGCATTGCAGTTATGTTACTCGGTTGGCAAACCAGAAACAAGTGCTAATAATCAAGAGAATCCAGTCAGAGTTATCAAACCTGGATTTAGGTGAGCATGGAGGCCGACAGGTGCAAACATGTGAGAAGTTGGTTGACTGGCTGATTTTCCAGCACCATTCCATGCCTGGTTTTTCATCCCAGAGGGCGAAGCTACCCACCCGGAAGTACTTTCTTGCCAATTAAGTCTCTCTGAAGTATCAGGGACCTCTTGCTTGGAAATAAGCCCCCTGAGGGAGACAGGAGCTCAATGATCATTGCAGACTTTGAGACCCTTCCTCCCTGCCTGACCTTAAGCTTTGACTAGGGATTCAAACTCCACAGTGGGAGCTTGGCTGCTGAGGCTAATTTATATCTGAAATTGCCAAACAAGATAGCAAGGGCACCTCCATTGCAAGGTCCACTCCTCTTTCTTGAATTACCTGAAAAGGTAGAGTACGCAATGCAGGGGGAGGGGGTTCCTCAAGTTTCTCCAACACTGACAGCCTGCCCTCAATTGGATGGTGGGCTTGCCTGTGACCACTACTTCACCATAGGCTGCAAAAATCACTGCTGGGTGATTGTCTCCTATATTGGGAGGTGTGGGTGGGGGGAAGATGAGGGGTATTTTAAAGTTTTTAAGAAGTTTTGTAGCTTGGCTTGTGGATGAGGTTGTAGACTTGCTCGCTGAGCCCCGGTGTGTTTGATTGCAGACGTTTCGTCACCCTGCTAGGTAATATCGTCAGTGCATCTCCGGTGAAGCGTCGGTATTCTGTCCTGCCTGTTATTTATATGCCTTGCTGCGCTGGGGTGGTTGGCATCACTTCCAGATCTGGAAGAAGATCGACCACTGTTTTGGAGTTCAGGAAGAACAGTTTTAGGAGCTGTAGACATTCTAGAAACAGGAGGTCTAAAATCAGTCTTGGACCCTCTTAAAATGCTTTGCTCAAGTTGCCAGAACCCAAAAGCAACTCGCAGATTTTAATGAGATGAGCGCTACATTTACTGGCAACAGTCTGAAGAGATGTTTCAGGAGGCTGGGTGTTTACATTGACAACAAGGTAACTGATCATAGCAAACATAGAGCCAAGGGAGCAGTCCTGTTTCTGTTTGCTGTGCTGTAATGGTTTTTGATTATGCTGATACTACTGAAGAATCCCAAGCATGAACAGTTATATCCTCGTCAAAATTCATAGCTTTGCTTTTCTAGGTATTAATAAGTTTTATCTAGGATAAATTTCTTCAGTTTCCTTTCAAAACAGGAGACAATTTTGAGTCGTCAGCTACGATAAGTGATGCAACTCCCCTCTCTTCCTCGGCAACTAATTTTGACAAGGGGACCCAAACAGCTCTCACATACACGGCTGCTCGTGGGAAATGGCCTGCCAAATTTAACAATAGCCTGGACTGACAGGCATAGCATCTCACCAAGCTTTGAACTGAAAGAACTGTAACGTTAAGTCTGACTTTTTCTTCACAGATGTTGCCAGACCTGCTGAGCTTTTCCAGCAACTTTGTTTTTGTTCCACCAAGATTTGACATTGCTGCACAGGTTTTACAGCTGAAGCTAGACACAATGCTCTTTTATCTTGTGAAGTATCTCAGACTCAACTTTGCCCTAGTTGAAAGACACGCAACTGAACTGTCAGCCCCTTCAATCTGACATCACGCGAGCTCAATTTGATCTTAAATATAATTCATTTTAATTGTTTACCTGATTGAAAGAAGTTCAAAAGGCTATTGTGAAAACTATTTCAGGGCATGTCATAACTCCAACGAGACATTTTAGTTCTGATATCCATCAACACATTATGCAAATTTATACCTGCTTCAGTTATCATTTTCCATAGGGTGCAAGTATGTGTTTTCTGATGGTGAATATCGATTTTTAATTAAATTAATAGCTATTAATATAAATCATAAAATATTTTCAAAATAAAACAATGAAGCCTTGCAAGGATATCTATAGCAAGTTATCTCTTTGTTTTTGCAAATCTCTTCAGAAAACAACAGCTAAAATTCATTTAATTCTATCGTGTTAGTCTTTTCAAGTCTACTAAGTAACCCGTCCCATTAATTTTTAAGTAATAGGCATATTTATACAATTGTAAGTGGTTTCTCTTCCATTAAAATGGCAATTCACTAACAGCTGTGTATTATGACACATCTGTCTGATTTTGAGGAATATATTCCTGTTGACTAAGATCACAGATTAGCTTCTGGTATCCTGCACAAATTCAAATGCACATTACAATTCTTCGTTTGAACTACATCCTGATTCTGTCATAAAATGCCTCCATGTTAACTTGAGCTATGTTTTCTGCCAGTCTCTCTTTGCGTGCCAATTACATATAAGACACTGCTCAGGCATCAGACAAAAATTCCACAAGGCTGGTGTGCTAGCACACCCTAATTAACCATCAGCTTAATTAGACAATTTACTGTGTAATTAGCAGGCAATTAGTCAGCACCTCTCAGTTCTTATTGACTGCTGTGACAGCCATGTCTGCTTTGCAAATTCCAACACTAAACAGTGGATTATGCAGCCTGTAGTCCAGAACATTTCACTGACATGTTTTTCCCACAACAGTGTTTACACAGTATTTCACTCTCGTCTATGTATTACTACTTTTCTTTTCTAAGATTCATACCTTTCAAGGGCAACTTCTTGTCAGAATGCTTGAGAATTCACGGTTACATGAACTGAAGAGCACACATTGAAGTAAATTATAAAGGAATGAAACTTAGATCTAAGGCAGCAAATGAAGAATGAGACATCAGATTATTAAACAATGTTATGCTGAACAGTGATGTGATAAAGTCCCAACAAGGTTGCAAAATTAATGTACAAAAATGGGGCACAGATTTAAATACTCTACTGTGCTGTGTGAACATACATTTGGACGTATTCATATTTATCAGTCAGTATCTAATGATTTTAATGTTGTTTCCTGCTAATCAGCACTGCTGAAGAATCATAAAATGTGGTAACTTCAATTTTATTTTGTGTTAAACTTAAATCATTTAGCCGCTATTCTGTTTTGTATAATCTAAATAGAGTGAATCCAATTTGAATTCCAACTCATACAATTTTGCAATTAAACATGCTTTTAAATTCTGGTGAAGTTTTGATATATTTCACTTATATTATAATTCGATAACAGATCCATTTCCGATGTCTGCTCTTTCAAGTATAGATTTATATCAATTTAATGTAATTTACTAACCTATAATAGTACCATTAGCTTCAAAGCATCCAGCAGAAAAATCAGATTAAATATAACCATCTCGAATTTCACTTGCTCCTTATACATGTATATTTATTACACACACTTTTTTTTCATTTGGAGAAAAATCCAAATCAAATTGGCAGGTGTATGCAATTTCACTGCTGAAATTCCTGTGAAATCCAAATTAGTTAAAGGCAGCAAGAGAAAATCCAGCAATCCAGAAACAAGTGCAATAATGTCCCTTTCGTGCTCCTCAAGCAATTAATTTCCTAGTTAACAATTATAAATTCGGGATCCAAAAACCCACAAGCCGACTCAGCTGCTGCAGTTAAGACGGAGTAGGATTTGTGCCCCTGGGGTATTATAAGTGCTTGATCTTGCTGGAGGCAATCTGTTTAATACTGACAGACACCCACATAATCTTGAGCCCATTCTGCGTGGGTAGAGAAATGTGGCACGGATAGCTGCTCGCCTAGAAAGCTAGCTGATCTGGCTGAAAAGTAAAAAAAAAGTCCCCAAATCAGCTCTTTATTTCTGGAAGGATACTGATCTTGGTCCTACTTGTCCTCTTCCACAAACCATGATGTAGAGTGGCATATTTCTTACTATTTCACATGTTAGGCACTGGGACAATTTATTAGGCTCAGTGTCCAGA
Source organism: Ginglymostoma cirratum (assembly GCA_024137785.1). NCBI lineage: Eukaryota > Metazoa > Chordata > Chondrichthyes > Orectolobiformes > Ginglymostomatidae > Ginglymostoma > Ginglymostoma cirratum. The sequence goes on along the minus strand of JAHRHZ010000273.1, from coordinate 2,467,945 downwards.
GGTAAGGATTGATGAATAGTTTGTGCAAATACTTACATAACATGGCCAAGAAGAAGCCCCAGCGATGAAGAATGAAAATTTTCTTTTTTCAGAATAAAATATTTTTTCACAGGAAAATGGCTGCGGTTGGTCCTTAATGAAGATCTAACTCAAAAATATTTCTTTTTGCGAGGGATTAAGCCAGTATAAGATCACTGATAAAAAATTAAAGAAATATAATATGCCAACTAACGGGCTAGCAGCTACATGGCAGAGGGACAGAATAATGATTTGCCTCCTGAGATGACATCATAAAGACATAAACTGAAACTGCTCTAAAGTGTGGCTTTTATTGGAATCTCTACTACAGAAGTACAATGCAAGGTAAATGACTGTGGTATGATCTGCCATCCAGCAAGTGCACCAGTGACCACCATCAAAGTTATAGTGGAATATTTCAGACATACCTCACAATTATGGTTGCTTTTCAATTCAGGATCTCAAACAGTAGGTCAGCTTAATTGTTACAGACAATTATCTAAATTTAGATGATATTCTTTGTGAAGAAACTTAGTGAAGACTCGCTGTTCCACTCTGAAGACTTCACCTGACGAAGGCGCTACATACCGAAAGCTTGTGCTTTCAGATAAACCTGTTGGACTACAACCTGGTGTCGTTTGATTTCTGACAGTCTCAAGACATTAGCATAACATACCACAGACTATTTTGGAACAGGAGTTAGGAGCAGGACTTGGCCATTGGGCCTTTAAGACTGCTCCACCATTCATTCAGACTATTGGCTGATCTTGTGGTAGTCTTATCTCCATTTTCCTTTCCGCCCTCCATAATTCTTTATTTCCAATGCCTACTACCTTCTTCGGAAGAGAACTCTGTAGGCTAATAGCCCTCTGAGAGAAAAATAGCTTACCTCATCTTCTTAAAATATATGCCTCAGTTTTATTCTTCCCTATAGGAGGAAACACATTCCAGGTGTCCACCATAACAAGTTCCCACAAAGTATTCAATATTTCAATAAGGTGAAGCTCAGAGGAACAGGGAGATTTAGGGGAGTTGTCCACAGATCCCTGAACGTGGGAGGACAGGTTAATTGGGTAGTTAAGAAGGCATATGGGACAGTTGCCTTAATCAAGGATTTGTCAAGGGCAGGTCGTGTCTCACAAACCTCATTGAGTTTTTTGAGAAGGTGACCAAGCATGTGGATGAGGGTAAGGCAGTTGACGTGATGTACATGGACTTCAGTAAAGCCTTTGATAAGGTTCCACATGGTAGGCTATTGGAGAAAATGCGGAGGCATGGGATTGAGGGAGATTTAGCAGTTTGGATTAGAAACTGGCTTTCTGAAGAAGGCAAAGAGTGGTGGTTGATAGAAAATATTCAGCCTGGAGTCCGGTTACGAGTGGTGTGCCACAAGGATCTGTTTTGGGACCACTGCTGTTTGTCATTTTTTATAAATGACTTGGACGCAGACATAGGTGGATGGGTTAGTAAGTTTGCAGATGACACTAAAGTCAGTGGAGTGGTGGACAGTGTGGAAGAATGTTGCAGGTTGCAGGGAGACTTGGATAAACTGCAGAATTGGGCTGAAAGGTGGCAAATGGGGTTCAATGCAGATAAATGTGAGGTGATTCACTTTGGGAAGAATAATAGGAAGGCAGAATACTGGGTCAATGGAAAGATTCTTGGTAGTGTGGATGTGCAGAGGGATCTTGGTGTCCAGGTACATAGATCCCTGAAAGTTGCCACCCAGGTTGATAGTGCTGTTAAGAAGGCATACGGTGTGTTAGGTTTCATTGGCAGAGGGATTGAGTTCCAGAGCCGTGATGTCATGCTGCAACTGTACAAAATGCTAGTGCGGCCTCACTTGGAATATTGCGTACAGTTCTGGTCACCCCATTACAGGAAGGATGTGGAAGCTTTGGAAAAGGTGCAGAGGAGATTTACCAGGATGTTGCCAGGTCTGGAGTGAAGGTCTTATGAGGGAAGGCTGGGGGACTTGGGTCTGTTCTCATTGGAGAGAAGAAGGGGATTTAATAGAGACCTACAAAATGATCAGAGGATTAGATAGGGTGGACAGTGAGAGTCTTTTTCCTAGGATGATGACGTCAGCTAGTACGAGGGAGCAAATTGAGGGGTGATAGATTTAAGACAGATGTCAGAGGCAGGTTCTTTACTCAGAAAGTGGTAAGGGCGTGGAATGCCCTGCCTGCCAATGTAGTTAACTCAGCCACATTAGGGGCATTTAAACAGTCCTTGGATAAGCATATGGATGATGATGGGATAGTGTAGGGGGTGGGCTTAGATTAGTTCACAGGTCGGCGCAACATCGAGGGCCGAAGGGCCTGTTCTGCACTGTATTGTTCTATGTTCTATCAGTCAAGGCATAGGCTCTAGGAACAGGGAGGTTATGTTGGAGCTGTACAGAACTTTGGTTAGGCAAAAGCCTGAGTACTGTGTGCAGTTCTGGTCACCACACTACACAAATGATGTGACCGCACTGGATAGTGTGCAGAGGAGATTCACCAGGATATTGTTTGAGATGAAGCATTTGAGCTATGAAGAGAGGCTGGATAAAGTTGGATTATTTTCTGTAGAGGGGAGAAAGTTGAGAGAGGACCTGATTGAGATCTATAAGCTTATGAGGATCATGGACAGGGTGGATAGGTAACAGTTGTTCTCATTTGTTGAAGGGTTAATAATGAGGGGGCATAATTTTAAAGTGAAGGGCAGGAAGATTAGAGAGGAATAGAAAGCTATTTTTACTTCGAGGGTGGTGGTAGTTTGGAAAGCACTGTCTGATAGGGCAAGTGAAGCTGGGAAACCTCACATACTTTAAAAAGTACTTGAATGAGCACTTGAAGTGTTGTCACATTCAAAGCTACAGGCCTACTGAGGGAAAGTAGGACTAGTGTAGATAGTAGAGTACATTTGACAGTACAGACTTGATGGGCTAAAGGGCCTCTTCTGTCCTGTATGATTCTATGATTCTAAGATCACCTCGTTCTTCTAAACTTCAAAGGATATTGAGCCAAACTATTTAGCCTTTCTTAAGATCGCCAATAGCCATCTCTATAGCTTCCCACTTAAGAACTCAAAAACATTTGACTACGTGAGAATTTATAGCATTAGAGTTTTGCTGAAAGGCTCTTGCATTGTCAAAGTTTTTTACCTTTCATTTCGCAGTAATTATGCAAATGTCAAGGGACACAACATTTTTATACTATGTGAGAAGTTAGCAAGTGGAATCTGGCTGGTAAAGGCATTGCCATGGACAATGCATCAGTTGGATGATGATTGAAGTTAACTGGCAAACTCTGTGCAAATTAAACCGGACAGATTGAGTCGGAGTGGTCATGACATTGCTTTGAAGAATGAATCAGAGAATTGCTACCACCAATTTTGTTAAAATGAAATAAGCGTTATGTGTGTACACTTTTTCTCTGTGTGAAAAGAGCCGAGTCCTCTCTATTAATTATGCTGTTTCCATCTTCATGAAAGTTCATGACACTGACTGACAATCATAAGTTGGTTATCAATATAGTTCTCAACAAATTTAGGGCATCGTACAAACTTGTGAACATATCTAAGGCCTTTACAGTTAATGCTGAAAAGTGCCCAGCCTACCTCAGATTACCATGTAAGGACAAGGTATTCAAACATTTGAGAAACAAATGAACTGAAACAAGAGTTTCATGCTGTGTGTAGATGATGAAGGGTCTAGGCTCGAAACGTCAAGCTTTCCTGCTCCTATGATGCTTCTCGGCCTGCTGTGTTCATCCAGCCCTACACCTTGTTATCTAAGAGTTTCATGCTGTTACTTACAAAGACAATATGAGTGGTTTTTGCTACTTACAGAATGCTGACAGGCAGAACATATTTTTGGCTACCTATCACACAAATGAACAATGTGCAGATAAACTTCAGTGTGTGTGTGATACCAGGTATGTAGGCCAAAAATCCCAGAGACTGATGAGGGATCCTATCAAACAATATATTCCTTTTGCTGTTCTCAACACAAGATACTGACTGCATCAAGTCAGTGCATGCTTGAAAAACTCAAAATATAGTCCAATATTAGATGTGATTCCACAATTGGAAAATATTTGCAAAATTGTCCTGAGCGTGCTAAATATTACACTGGTAACCAATTTAAGATTACCAGTCAGTCTCAGTGTGATGCACTTGCACATACTAGAATCTACATTTATTAATACAGGACACCCTGTTCTTTACAGACAGAAAGAACAAGTACACAAATTATAACTGTTTCAATCTAACAAAATAAGAACCAGTCATTTAAAAGCAAAGTATTGCAAATGCTGCAGATAAAAACAAGGTGCTGGAGAAACAGAGCCAATGTGGAAAACTGTGGCAGTCATTCCCTTGTTCATTCCTCATGCAAATGCCTTGAGTGACCAGAGTCAACCTGCTTGGTTTAAATTTAAACAAAGCTTGGCAGTTAAGTGTCAGCTATCATCTCAGTGGTGCATTCTCCATGGCAACTTCACCAATCAGAGTTCACTTCTCAGCCAATCAGCATGCTGTTATAATACAGTAATAGAAATGTTGTTTCCCTTTATGTTGGTATTCTTGTTCTGATCAGTGTAAAATGGAAAAGTTCAACAATATGCACAACACATTTTCAGTACAGCAATGCTCAACTTCTCTCCTAATAAACAACAAACATTCCAGAAAATTTGCACAGTTTTGCACTAATAGTTGCAAATCATTTGCATGTTGATGTTATTTAGGAACAGCATGGACATGGGTTTATAAAGAGCTATAATACATTCAATGATTTTCTGTACCTTGGGAAAGCAAATAAGTTGGAAAGCAGTGGATGTCTCCTCTGCTGGTAGCTGTCATTAAAGTGCATGCAGGTGGTAGATGTTGAAATATAACGTTAGTTACTTATTTAATTCAGCGATGGATGGCACAAAAGCATAAATGGAGCATTAAATCTGAGAGCAGAGGTGATAGCTGCTAGTGTAATTTGAATGTCTGATTGTTCCTGCAGGACCAGATGGTACACCTGAGTCACAATCTCTTTCTGAACCCGAGAAAGTGCCTGAGGTAGTTTGAGTCATGCCTGAATTCTTTTTCCTCAGGATGAAATGGCTGGTAATAGTTGTTGCACATATGCTATGGGGCTGAAAATCTGGCTGTAATATTTATTCGTTAATGCTCTGTTGAAATTTTGCCCTTTTATTATACTTAGTTAATCAACATTAATTTCATATTTATTCCACGCACTTACCATGCACAATTTTCTATTGAGTGTCCTTTAACAAATGATAAGCACTTGTTAACAAGCTTTATTTTTGGTGGGTTAACTTCCATACACACATGTTGGCGTGGGTGCAGCCTCTGAATTGTAATAGGAATGGAAGGGAATTGTTTTCTAATGCCGGTACTCCACTGTTCACTCACATCTAATTTCTTTGTCAAATTTCAGCAAAAATGGCCTTAAGAGTCTGTGGTTTTAAAATCCAGGTCTTAAAAAAAAAATTATGGAATAGACATTTCAACCTAAAATCTAAACCAATTAATTTGCCACGGGTCAAGTTACTGGTGCAAAGCAATCCCGTCTGTTTTTTTTTGCTATTTGACAGCCTGATTAGTATATCCCCCAGAAGCCCTTTCATAACTCGCACACCTTTACATAGAACACAAATAATGAAAGAATAATAACATTTCTGTTTACCAAGATACCAGCTGGCATTTCAGTGCAAGATGGCCATGTATAATCAGTAACAGTATATTATACCCTCCACCCATTCAGTTTCTCTTATACAAATGTCATGAATTTATCAAAAAGAACTTAAGAACATGTACTAAATTCCTTTAAAAAAAGCAAAGTTCATGCGAACATATTTGAGCCAGAAATTACTGCAGTATTCAGCTGTCAATCTATTTGCACGACAAGGGAGTAACCACGTCTGTAGGATAGGATAATAAAATTTCAAGCAGATGTTCAGGCAGAGCTTTAATTCTCATTTAAGTCCCTTGGTAAGCATTTCATTTTGTCTGCGTATGCGAGCAAGACGAATCACACTTCATCAAAAGTGTATTTGAAATGTTACTAATTCATATTATGGTATATTGATGGAGAAACAACCTTTGTCATATAAAAATGATCAAAATTTAAAATGCCACAATATTATAGTTCACAGATGTTGTGTTGCTCTCAATTTACCCAACATAATAAACTACAGGCATAACGTTTGGTCAATGCAAATTGGAGTCCTGAAAATAATTTCAACCAACTTCTTGCAGGTGTGATCACATGTTTACCATCTATATACAGCACTGATAGTCTGCATTACATAATCGTGCAAATTTGGAATTTGATTTATTTTCAGTCAGGTATTCACTGAATTATGCAGTAATTGCCATTTCCTAGAGAACACGGTAACAGAAACAGCCAGTGCCAGATGCAATTTGCTTCAGCATGGACAATACCCAACTTACTTCACATGATAGGTTAGAAGGAGAAAAGTCCTTCATCCCACTCACTCCTATGTTTGAAACAAGCCCTACTATCCTCTTATGGCAGCACCTGACTAATTCCTAAAGTATTCTGCCCTCAACTACTTTTGCCGCTGACCTATTTTCTCAGATGATCGCAATCTGCATTTCTTGGTATCTATCCTCAACTTGCCTCGCTGATCCTTGAACGTATGCATTATTATTCAACTTTCAGACATCTGAAGGTTCTGTTTCACATTTAACTCCAGGCAGATATAAAATATTTATTATCGATAACTCTGCTGAGTTGCACAAGCAGAGTTTTCTCCTGAAAGTCACTGGATAGGCCAGTATTCATTGCCCATTGCTAATTGTCATTGATAGGGTGGTATGAGCCGCAGTCCATGAGGTGCAAATACACCTGCAGTGCTCATAGAGAATTCTAGTATTTTGACCCTGCAACAGTGAACAACAATGCAGTTCAAATGCAGTATGGTGTGTAACTTGGAGGGGAACATTAAGCCTTGCTGTCTTTGTCCTTCTAGATGGCAAAGGTCATTGGTTTTTGGAGATGCTTCTTGAATGTTGTATGAGCTACCCTAATCCAGGAAATTAGAGAGTACTCCATCATATTCCTGACTTGTCCTTGCAGATGGTGAAAAGGCTTTGGGCAGGCATGAGGTGAGTCACTTGCCACATAATTCCTAACCCTTAATCTGCTTTTATAGGCACAGTACTTTTGAAAAAGTTCCAGTCAAATCTCTGACCAACACTAAATTGTTAATGGGAGGTTTTCAACAATAATCATGTTGTTGAGTGACAAAGAAATGTGTTGTGAATATTCTTCGCCCAGCAACTGTGTGCAAACTATTACTTGCCTCCTATCAGCTAAACTTGATTATTATCTAGGTCTTCCATATTGCTAACAGGATCTGCTTCATTTATGAGGATTGTGATTGGAAATAAACAATGGGCAATCATCAGCATATAATCTCTGATCTTACAGATAGTTTCTGACCATCCTACTCAGAGATATTCTTACACACCTCACGAACAGGTGGGACTTGAACCCAGGTCTCCTGGTCCAGAGGAAAGAATACTATCACTGTGCCACAAAAGCCCTTACTTTTGATGTTACAATGGTCAGAAAATCTTTAATGAAGTAGCTGAAGGCAGACCTTAGATGCTACCTTGAGGAACTCCTGCAATGACGTGCTGGGGCTGAGATGATTAATCACAAACAATCACAACTATCTTCCTGTGTTTCATTTAGTGGAGAGATACTAAAGAGTGAATAGAGGAAGAATTTATTCACCCCTCCGTTCTGGATTGTAAGAGTACGTGGGCTACTGTTGGTACTGTCGACAATACCTTCCCCGACTTTGCTGATGCTTAAAAGCATTTTGAGTTTTGTTTCTCAGTGGTTTGTACACAGGGTCTAATTCAATGTGTTTGTTGAGGAACAAAACCGGAAGTAATACCAACCACCCCAGCAAACTGAGGCAGATAAATAACAAACGGGACAGAACACCGACACTTCACTGGAGGCACACTGATGATGTCACCCAGCAGGGTGACAAAATGTTTGCAACCAAACCCACCAGCTCGGCGAGCAAGTCTACAACCTCACACAGTCAGAATGTTACTGGGACGTCCCCTTGTTGTATTTAATATAAGTTCCATTTCCTGATATCATGTGCTAGGAGCCCAGATCAAATATAGCCTTCCGGTGAATTGGAGTTCGCAGGTAGGTTATAATTGGATTTATGCATACAGATGTAATTCAGCCTGCAATTAAATTGCTTTTGTTAAGTACTGTTCAATTTTAGAATTATTCAACAATTCATGGGGATTTGGGAAGAAGAAGAGCATTATTTAGTGCATGGGATTTTTGCTATAGGAAAGGCTGAACAGCTAGCAGACACATAACTTGAGGTGCCATGTGGCCACCTCAAGTGACAGAGACCAATAATTACAGCACATGCATTTCCATAGGCAGATTCCAAGGGAAACATAGATTTAGGCATTTAAAATAGCAAACATGGTAAGAAGGGCTTTGTAGCCAGGATATATGCATAGCTGCAATATATTCCTTACAACTACATCAAAAACTTTGCATCCAGAATTTACTTTCTGTAAGTGTAATATCAACTTCTGGTCATCCCTGCTTCATTCCCTTGATTGATTGATGATTGATTTATTGTCACATGTACTAAGTACAGTGAAAAGCTTTGTTTCCAAGCAATACAGGCAGACCATAGTAAGCAAGGATGTACCGATAAAAGGGAATTAAACCGAGGCATACAGGTTACATTGCACAAAGTGTGCACTAGGCAAGATCAATGTTAGCAAAATCAGTGTTATTTGAGGCTAGAGACTCCATTCATCAGTGTGATAATGGCTGGAAAGAAGCTATTCCTGAACCTGCTGGTGCGTGCATTCAGATTTCTGTATCTTTTGCCTGATAAAAGAGGTTATAGGAGATCATAACCGGGGTGCGATGGGTCTTTGATGATGTTGGCCGCCTTTCTGCAGCAGCGAGCCATGTAATTTGAGTCCATGGATGGAAGGTTGGCTTCCGTGATGGTCTGGGCTGTGCAGACAACCTTCTGTAGTTTCTTACGGCCCTGGGTAGAGCAGTTGCCATACCAGGCCATTATGCACCCGGGCAGCATGCTTCAAAGGTGCAGCTGTAGAAGTTGGGGAGGGTCCTTCTGAACATGCCAAATTTCCTGAGCTGCCTGAGGAAGATTCTACCTAATGGCAATTCGGGATGAGGAACAAATAATGGTCCGAACAGCGATGTCCGCATTACATGGAAGAATTAAATAAAGCAGCTTAATTAGGCACGAGGTAAGTTGGTTCCATGGAGAGCTGGTGCAGACACAATTGACTGAATTTACATGAATCTTCCCAGTTCTGTTTCCAGTATGGATGCTTTAGTCCAATCTGTCTCTACCCTTCTACATAGTAAGCTTAATTCTCTTCATAGCATTATATTTTTTTTGATTCCCTTGCATAAGTTGCCTCTGTTCTGCTAACATTTGACATTCGCCTGCTGTCTTTGGTGACCTCACACACTGCTCCAATATTTCTCCATCCCACATGAACTCTGATACTTACTCTGAATTTATTTTTAATTGCTTCCTAAATTCACTATCCATGTTCTATTAGAGTTCCATGAATTTGATTCTTCCCCATAGTCTCTAACTTTTTTATTTCTATATCCAACTGTTTTTCACAGGTGATTCTGGGCATTCCCTCAATCCCTTCTATTTTGATCTCATTCGCCCAAGTGCTCCACTTACCATAGGATCACTCCAGAATGTCTAATAGCAACAATGTTGCTGCTTTTTCTCCTCTTCATTTATTATTCTCTCAAGTTGCAACAGCCGCAGGCTCTGAATCCATTTAGTTATTTTCATTTCTGCAGCTGATTCTCTTCTTCCACCTCTCCAAATAAAACTTCCTTACCTCTCCAAATAAAACTGTGAATTCTGCTTTTTCTCATTCCAAGATTACTGCTATCAAGCCCCTCCTGGAATAGAACAGCATAGAATATCCTTTATTGTCACGTGTACCCCATTAAAGGAGTCCAGTGAAATTTTTTTTACAAAGGCTGTCTTCTAATGGCACCATCTTGGGTATAAGTACCTAAGTACAAATCTTGGATGCAAAAGAGGAATAAAAGGAAAAGAAGCAGCATTACTTATAGTGTCTAAAAATTAGGCTAGAAATACAACACAGTTAAAGGATCAATATTACAGTCCTGTAAAGAATTTCAAATAAAAGCAGCTCAGCGCATGGTCTGACCACCTGGACCAGACCCCAGCCCAACAACTGTCCTGCTCTGCTCCAAGCCTCCAGTCTGCTCTGCTCTGGCACCCAGCTGCACCAAGGTAAGTTGCGCAGCTGCAGGACTCGTTCCCCACAGGCTGCATCGTGATCCCCTTCCCCTCGTGCTGCATCATGACCCCCTTCCCCTCACGCTGCTCCAGGACTCTCCTCCCCTTGCACTGCACCAGGACTCAGGTTTCCCCTAACACTGCTGAGGGACTGCTTCCCCTTGTACTGCTCCGGTACTCAGTCCTCTTATGCTACATTGGGACTTGCTTCTCCTCATGCTGCATTGGGACTAGCTTCCACTCGCACTGCTCAGAGATTGCTTCCCCTCATGCTGTACCTGGACTCATTCCCCTCGTGGTGCTCCAGGATTTGGGTTTTCCCTCGCACTGCTCCGGTGCTGCTAAAAAGAGAAAAGAAACAAAAAGAACAGGCGGAGCGGAGGAGCTCTGTGTGGAGTGTCCTACTCTGCGGCCATCTAAACTGAAAGGTTCTGCAACCTCACACAGAAGTGTATTCCTACTTCCGCCACCTGCCCTTTCCCCACTGATTCTGTTCGAGTACAGGTGCTGCACCTTGAATCAAGTCTCCACATCAACCCAACAACACAAGATGTGGAGCTAGATGAACACAGCAGGCCAAGTAGCATCATAGGAGCAGGAAAGCTTAACGTTTCAGGCCTAGACCCTTCATCAGAAATCGGGGAGGGGAAGAGGGTTCTGAAATAAATAGGGAGAGAGGGGGAAGTGGATTGAAGATGGTTAGAGGAGAGGATAGGTGGAGAGGAGACAAATAAGTCAAAGAGGCGGGGATGGAGCCAGTAAAGGTGAATGTAGGTGGGGGGGTTAGGGAGGAGATAGGTCAGTCCAGGGAGGATGGACAGGTCAAGGGGGTGGGATGAGATTAGTAGGTAGGAGATAGGGGTGCGGCTTGAGGTGGGAGTAGGGGATAAGTGAGAGGAAGAACAGGTTAGGGAGGCGGGGACGAGCTGGGCTGGTTTTGGGATGCGGTTGGGGGAGGGGAGATTTTGAAGCTTGTGAAATCCACATTGATACCATTGGGCTGCAGGGTTCCCAGGCTGAATATGATTTGCTGTTCCTGCACCCCTCGGGTGGCATCATTGTGGCATTGCAGGAGGCCCAGGATGGACATGTCGCCTGAGGAATGGGAGGGTTGAAATGGTTCGCGACTGGGAGGTGCAATTGTTTGTTGTGAACTGAGCGCAGGTGTTCTGCAAAGCGGTCCCCAAGTCTCGGCTTGGTTTCCCCAATGTAGAGGAGGTCACAATGGGTACAGCGGATGCAGTATACCACGTTGGCAGGTCTGCAGGTGAACATCTGCTTGATGTGGAAAGTCTTCTTGGGGCCTGGGATTGGGGTGAGGGAGCAGGTGTGGGAGCAGGTGTAGCACTTCCTTCGGTTGCAGGGAAAAGGGCTGAGTGTGGTGGGGCTGGAGGGGAGTGTGGAGCAGACAAGGGAGTCGCGGAGAGAGTGGTCCCTCCGGAAAGCAGACAAGGGTGGGGAGGGAAAAATGTCTTTGGTGGTGGGGTCAGATTGCAGATGGCGGAAGTGTCAGAGGATGATGCGTTGGATCCGGAGGTTAGTGGGGTGGTACGTGAGGACGAGGGGGATTCTTTTTTGGTTGTTATTGCGGGGATGGAGTGTGAGGATGAGTGCCAATGATCTGCCAATGTAGTATACTGCATCCGCTGTACACGTTGTGGCCTCCTCTACATCGGGGAAACCAAGCGGAAGCTTGGGGACCGCTTTGCAGAACACCTGCGCTCAGTTCGCAACAAACAACTGTACTTCCCAGTCGCGAACCATTTCAACTCCCCCTCCCATTCCTCAGACGACGTGCCCATCCTGGGCTTCCTGCAATGCCACACTGATGCCACCCGAAGGTTGCAGGAACAGCAAATCATATTCAGCCTGGGAACCCTGCAGCCCAATGGCATCAATGTGGATTTCACAAGCTTCAAGATCTCCCCTCCCCCAACCGCATCCCAAAACCAGCCCAGCTCGTCCCCGCCTCCCTAACCTGTTCTTCCTCTCACCTATCCTCTCCTCCCACCTCAAGCCGCAGCCCCATCTCCTATCTACTAACCTCATCCCGCCCCCTTGACCTGTCCATCCTCCCTGGACCGACCTATCTCCTCCCTACCTCCCCACCTACACTCACCTTTACTGGCTCCATCCCCGCCTCTTTGACTTGTCTGTCTCCTCTCCACCTATCCTCTCCTCTATTCATCTTCTATCCACCTCCCCCTCTCTCCCTATTTATTTCAGAACCCTCTTCCCCTCCCCGATTTCTGATGAAGGGTCTAGGCTCGAAACGTCAAGCTTTCCTTCTCCTATGGTGCTGCTTGGCCTGCTGTGTTCATCCAGCTCCACATCTTGTTATCTCGGATTCTCCAGCATCTGCTGTACCTATTATCTCTCTCCACATCAACCCATATCAGTTGCTGCTCTCTGTTTCTTCAACTATGTGCCAACCCAATGGCTAATGTCACATCCCTAGGGTTAGCATCCCTGCCTCTGCACCTGCAGCTCTGGGCTCCATTCCTACCCAAAGCCAGGATGGCCAACAAAGGTGCATTCATAATGAGGCCAATAAGTTCAGGTAGAAACCTTCAAGCTCTTCCAACATATGTCAGCAGAAGTTGGTAAGAGTGCGGGAGAGAGAATCCTGGTCAGACATGTGATGGAGTGAAAATTGCAGCCTGTACCATCTCTGTCATACTTACAGATTGAAACATGCATGTTAAAGTGTACATAGGGTTAATGTCTTGAGCACAGTGACTCTTCTTCAGGCTGGGTCTTCAGATCAGTTCTGAAGAAGGGTCACTGCACTCAAAATGCTAACTCTGCTTTCCTTCCCCTAGGTGCTGCCAGACCTGCTGAGTTCCTTTAGAAATTTCTGTCTTTATTTCAGATCTTCAGCAACCACAGTTCTTCGTCTTATTCATGTAAAAGTACATGTTGCCATGGTAACTCAGACTCACTCACTGTGCAGCACAGTGGCTCAGTGGTTAGCACTGCATCCTTAAAGTGCCAGGAACCAGGGTTCAATTCCACCCTTGGGCAGCTTGTCTGCATGGAGTTTTAACTCTCTCCCCGTGTCTGCATGGGTTTCTTCCCAGAGCCCAAAGACATGCAGGTTAGGTGGATTGGCAATGATAAATTACCTATAATGTACAGCGATGTGTAGGTTAGACATGGGATCTGCAGGGTTATGGGCATGGGTCTGAGTGGGATGCTTTTTGAGTGGTTGGCGTAGAATTGTTGGGCCGAATGGCCTGTTTCCACACTGTAGGAATTCTATGGAAATGTCATAACATTCAAGCTATACGCCAAATGCTGGAAAGTGGGATTAGTGTAGATTCAGTGTGCTTTTAGCAGTACAGATGTCCAAAGGGCCTTACTTTTTTCTTCATTCATTCACGGGACGAGCGCCTCCTTGGCTAGGCAGCATTTATTGCCCATCCCTAATTGCCCAGAGGGTAGTTAAGAGTCAATCACATTGCTGTGGGTGTGGAGTCACATGTAGGCCAGACCAGGTAAGGATGGCAGTTTCCTTCCCTAAAGGACATTAGTGAACCAGATGGGTTTTTCTGACAATCGACAATAGACAATTGATAATCGACTCACGGTCATCATTAGATTGTCAATTCCATATATTTATTGAATTCAAATACCACCATCTGCCATGGCAGGATTCAAACCCAGGTCCTCAGAACATTATCTGGTTCTCTGGGTTAATTATCCAGAGATATTACCACTAGGTCATCGCCTCCCCCTCCGCCTGTCCTGTACTGTATGTTTCTACATATCTAAGAAACATAACACAGATCATAAATGTTGAAATATCACCACAGAGCACACATTTCCGGACTATCTCACATCCAAAGCAATCTGATCCATCAGAACTATGCTCCACACCATTCTCTGCCCAGCCAAATAATTTCCTCTCCTTTTGCTATTGCAATTGATTTTGCCTCCCCAGTTCACATTGCTATCCCTCCCTTACGACTGCATATCTCCCATAATCACTCAATCCAGAAGTGCTCTCCCTTTCCATTGTATGGCATGGAAAGAGGTCACCTGTAACTGAATTTAGGGGACTTCATAAGAATTCATTTGCAGCAGCAAAAGTGATTGTTTAGCAATGCTGATCGTAAGTTTGGTCTACTCGCATCAGAGTGTAACTGCTAAACTATAGTGCATCAGAACCAAGGGCTGCTGTTGCAACTGTATGTAAAGGAAAACTTCTGGACAGCAACAACATCTTGCATGTACGCATTTCAGTCACTATATCAAGACAGAACATACAGACAAATAGTTTCCCCATAAAGATGAACTATATATTGGCAAGGCATTGTGGGAGCACTCAATTTAAGAAGATCCCGGTAAAGCCAGCTTGGGACAATGAAAAGACAGTCAAAAACAAACATACTAAAGCTACAGGAATTACACAATTAAGGAAGAGATTTAACAGTTGCCAACTTTTAATGATAGCTACTTGACAAACTTCCAAAGAGGTTTGCATTGTTGACCTAATGTTGAAACTAATTGATACAAGGTTCAAGACCTGATTTGCAAGGGTCAGAGATTTCTTGTTTTTCATATTTTGTGAATCACAGCGTGTGATCACAGAAAGAGATGCCTGAGAAATACTGACGTTCATATTTCCAAAGGAACAATGGTAAGCAAGAAATGGTTATTGTCAACTCCTTCTCTATTGAATAAGAGAAAATGGGCCTTCCAGTAACACCTGGAAAACTATGGAATTCTTCCAAACAGCTCAATGCCATTCCCTATTGACAGGAAAATTGACAATTTTTTGATAACCTGGGTACCTCTTTTCAATGATGGCAGACATCATTGGCACAGTCCATCATTGCCTCCAATGTTTCAAATCAGCCTTGATCCAACTGAGGAAGAAAGTGTTTGAGGACCAGGGTTTCAAACGCAAGGCTAGGAACTTGTTTTACTGGACAACGGTAATCCTTGCACTCCTGTATGTTTTAGAGACTTGGCCAATCTACAATAGGTACTTCAAAGCAATGAAAAAAAATGACCTTATAAACCAAAAGAACTGCGGATGCTGTAGATCAGGAACAAAAACAAAGTTGCTGGAAAAGCTCAGCAGGTCTGGCAGCATCTGTGAAGGAGAAAACAGAGTTAACGTTTTGGATCCGGTGACCTGAAAGTTCTGAGGAAGGGTCATCGGACCCGAAACATTAACTATGTTTTCTCCTTCACAGATACTGCCAGACCTGCTGAGCTTTTCCAGCAACTTTGTTTTTGTTCCTGAAGAAAATGACCAACAGTGTGCCTGAAGATCCTCCAAAACTAACAGCAGGAAAGGTGGTCCAACTCCTCTCCCAAGTCAAGAAGATACGCATAAAGATGCTGGTCATTCAAAACCAGCCTCTCTAAATACAGCACCATACATAGAACCAAACCATCAAAGAAACCGGTCCACTTGGAACTCAGTCATGGGTTGAAGTCAAATCATTCAAGACTCTCAGGGGGAAAGCAAAAATGCTTTAGCAATATCCTCAAAGCTTCCTTGAAAAGACCAAGTATGTCAACCAACTCACTCTGGTTAGTAACTGATCAAAATGGAGATGGTTTATTCAGCGCTAAACACATTGAGAGACTTGATAAGAAATATGCAGAGATGAAGTCAAGTCATTCGAGATATCATAAGAACTCCAAACGATGCATTTACTGACCCCTCAAACTCAACCTGCTCCACTAGTGACAGAGTCTGTACATTGTGTATTGGTTTTTTTCAGCCACCCCAAAACCTACTGGACGAGAGTAGAAACAAATAATTTGTTGATTCCAAGGGACTGACAAAGAAGATGAAAGGATAAAAAAATGATTAAAGTAACAAGTTTCCACGTAGAAGGAAGACTGTGGTAAAGCTGGCAGAGTTCCCTGGGCTGAGAGTACATCATTGAAATTGCTATATTTGTATTCAAGGGGCCTAAACCCAAGTTCTTTCCAGGGACATGGAAACCACACTCCCTTGAAATCACACCTACACAACACTTCACCCTTCCATCATAGTGTACCTTTCACACTTTCCCCTGAATACTTCATATTTCACAACAGCAAAGAAATCTATATCTAAACAATGCATCCAAAAAACCACCATGATTAAAAATAAAACAAAGCATAACACAAAAATACAAAAATATGACATCAAGCCGTAGAAGCTGACTGTTCAAATATCAGTCTCACATCACACTGGTTTCACTTGTCTCCTTTTGAATCAGCATATCTTCTAAATTCCCATTACAATAATACAGAATAATCACTGAATTATACATTTTCAAAATACTTATACTGGGAACGTAGATCCTTGGATGTTCACTTACCACAGCATTATTAAAGCACAGAGGAGACTATTCAGACCAATGTGCTCGTACAGTCACTTTGAAAGGGTTATCTGATTAGTCTTACTCAACTGTTCTTTCCCAATAGAGGATCAAACCATTCATTTTAAGTTGTATATCCAGTACCTTCCTGAAAGATTCCATCAAATATGTTTCCACCCCTCATCCAGAGAGTGCCTTCTGTTTAGAAAGAGGGCTTTAAAGGAATAGGGATTAGAAATAGCTTTCAATATTGCAGTTGTATTAGGCCAGGTCATGCACGATATTGTCCTGTGTTGATAAAAAGGAACAGCTCTGACTCTTTAAGGCCATAAATTCTAATGCTTCAAGTAATCACAGCTTGATATCACTCTGAATATTCTGCTACACTCTGAGGAGCAGCTGCATTGTTCTGCTTTCTACAGTGTTGATGTCTCAGGAGCCCTACATCTCAGGTACCAGAAAGTTTTATGGATTCTTCCAGTGTAGTTTGGTTAAAGCGCTATTCAGCTTCAACATGACCATTGAGGATTTGAGCTTAATTGTGTTTCTGAAGTTTGCATCCTACTTGATCTGTTTACTTCTGTCACATAAGGTAAGTCAACAGTTGTAAATCTTTTTTAATTTCTGCCTCAGAAAATTGTGAACTTATTCATGATGTACAAATGGCTCTTATTTTTATTTTCTATATTTAATAGCTTTAATTGTTTTTCCCTCCAATCCACCTGATGTGAACTGCATCTAGCTAGGTTCATAAGGACTTAGCTGACTGCTCAGCGTTCACAGGATTCTGTAGTTTGATATCCCCATGAATATAATGACCTTTTACTAAGCTATCATGTAAATCATGCATGATGGGAATGGGGACATCCATTCAATAGTTGCCCTTCCTGATAACATCAGCAGTGTCAACCTTAACGGGAAACACTTGGTTCTTTCTGGATCAACTACTTGGATTACTTGGCTCCACATTCTCTTCCTTGAGAGAATTTCAAAACATGGTCTTTTTCTCTGTACAAGTTTTCTATTCCGATATGCACTATCTTACGTTTATACATTCTAATCCAGAACCGCTGTTCTTGATTTTGTGTAATTAATTGGACCAGATCCTTTCAATGTTTTGCAATTTCCATTATTGAATTGACTGAAAACGAAAAGTGGACTTTCAGCTGGTAAGTTGCAGCAACACGTATGCCCCAAATGAGGCAGAGGCAAGTAGAGTCGTCTCTCTGCCAGAGCAATAATATGGGCGACTTTGAGAAAATAGTACAGGAATACAGACACAGAAGTGAGTGTGGAGAAACAGCATTCAGCAACAACACAAAACTTGCCTTTATATAATGGTATTGAGCGACTAAAAAAATGCACTTCACTGGGAAGGAACTGCTACCAAATGGATATATCCATTGTGCTGTTAGAAAACTGGATTCATCATATGGTCCAAAGACAGTGAAGGAACAATGGTGTGGTGCTAGAAGAGGAATTTTCAGGTGGCGGTGTTCCCATGCATCTACCCTTCTAGAAGGTAGCGCTCGTGGGTTTGGGAAGTACTATTGAAGGAAGCATGGTAAGTTGTTGCATTGTATCTTGCATATACAGCAAACTTTCTATTAACCAGCACCTATGGGATGAGGAGTGTACTGGTTGATCAAATATTCTACTTGATCAAAAGATCCCCACAACCAATGTAAAAACACACACGAAGATATAGAAATGCAATGCAGGGAGTATATACATCACTGTCGTACTTTACATACAGCATAAATCACTTAAATAACAATGCAACTTTGCCTAAAATAAAACTTAGTGGGAGAGAGCCTTCTCACTTGTACCCTCAACTGACTACTTGGACATTCTAGAGATCTCAATAATACAGTAAACGTCCAGTATTTCAGGTATATAAGTTTTGCCAGTTTATTGAGAGTGCCAGTTCATAAAGTGCCTCTAAAACAAAGTTTGCTGTACAGGTAGTTCTCCTATAACATGTTGTTGCATTCTTGTGTGACCTCATGCTGTCGAAAATAACGTTATAGAAAATCGCCACAGAAAATCGCATTGTAGGGAAATCGCTGTAGAAAATTGCTATACTGTACAATAGAAAGTTCGCACTATCCAAACAGCATCTACTATTCATCAATTGCAATGCAGCCAATTCACATTATTGAAATATGGGTTACAGCAGAAATACCTGTACTACATACTGCTGTTATTGTACGTAAGTGGTGAAGGGAGTAAATGTTGAAGGTGGTGGATGGGACACCAACCAAGTGGACTGCTTTGTATGGATGAGATTGAGCTTCTAGAGTATTAACTAAGTTGCAGTCATCTGGACAAGTTGAGAGTATTCCATCACTTTCCTGATTTGTGCCTTGTGAATGATTGCCAGGCTTTAGGGAGACAAGAGGTGAGTTTTTCATCATTAAGTTCTGAGTGTCTGACCTGACGTTGTAACCCAGTATTTATGTGGCTGGTCCAGTTCAGTCCTTGGTCAATGTTAAGCCACAAGATATTGGGATGCAGAGGTGGTAGTTCCATTCAATATCAAGGGGAGATGGTTAGATTCTCTCTTGTTGGAGATGGTCATTTGTTGGCATTTGTGTGGTGCAACAGTTACGTACCACTTCTCAGCCAAAGCTTGAATGCTGTCAGGGTCTTGCTGCATACAGACACAAACTACTTCAGTACCTGAGGACTTGTAAATGGTGTTGACCATTGTGCAATCTTCAGGGCACATCCTCACTTCTGATCTTATGAAGAAGGAAGATCATTGATGAAGCAGCTGATAATAGCTGGGCAACAAACAAAAAAAAAAACAAAAAGAACTGTGGATGCTGGAAATCAGAAACTGCTTGGAAAACTCAGCCAGTCTAGCAGCATCTATGCAGAAAAAGCATAGTTAACTCTTTGGGTCTGGTAACCCTTCTTCCGAATGTTCTTCCTTTGTATTAGGCATGATGAACCAACAGAGAGTTTTCTTCCTGGTTCCCATTGACTTCAGTTTTAAAAGAAATTCCTTGATGCCACACTCAGTCAAATGTTTTCTTGATTTCAAGTACAATCACTCACACTCATATCTTGAGTTGAGCTCCTGTTTGAACCAAGGCAGTAATCACGTCAGGTCCTGAGGGACCCTGATGAAGCCCAAACTGAGCATCAGTAGAGCATGTTATTGTTAAGTAAGTGCTGCTTGATAGAACCATCAATGACCCTTCTATCATTTTACTGATGATTGAATAGGTTCAGTAATTGACTAGGTTACTTCTGCTGGCTTTTTGTGAACAGGACATATCTAAGCATGTCCGGAATGTAACACATCTATACTAAAGACCTAGGTTTTAAGGGAAATCTTAAAGGAAGCAGAGAGGTTGAGAGGCAGAGATGTTTAGGGAGGAATTGCACAGTTTAGGATCTAACCAGAAGAAGCAGGGTTGCAGGACTTGCAATGTTAATTCTGTTTTCTTTCCACTTATGCTGCCCGACCTGTTGAGTTACTTGAGTAATTTCTGTTTTTGTTTATTTCAGAAAATTGTCTTATTTTAGTTTTTACAATTGTATCTTGTTATGTTTTAGATCAGATATAAAATCTCTTCCAGCATTACCCAATAATAGAAGGGCTCTGCAAAATTGAGTTCAACTGAAGCCAATTGAAAAATAATACCAGGAGCATGAAATCAATGAGTTGATTTGCCCACACTACTCTGTAGATCAATAAATTTGAGGGCTTTCTTGGTACAGCAGTATCTTAATGTTGGCTCCAAAATGTTGTGGTACAGTGATCTTTATTTTTTTTCTCTCAATACCAAATTTTCCTGCCTACATGTAGCACTTTACTGAAGTAAATTATATCCACTTCTGTGATGCTAATTTTGATGCTTTGTCCAAATCATTCTGTAATCTTTGAGCTTCCTCATCCAATCCTACACTTCCTCATCTGTAAACATGATCATTTTGCACTAAGTTTCTGAAGTCAGATGATTTGTATGTAAATTTACTCTAGATATCATCAAGCCCAAGACCCATCACTCAATACTTAGACCATTGGAACTGCCGTAGGCCATTCAGAATCTCAAGTCTGTTCTGTCATTTAATTTGCTAATTTGCACCTCAATTCTATTAATTTCAAAGTTGTTCCTTTTAATGAGAAAAATGTATCAATTTCAGACTTGAAAATTGCAACATTTCAGGATCGAGAACTCCAGATTTCCACTATCCTCCCGAAACATGACTTTCTTTTCTTTCTAAATGGTCCAACCCTAACTTTAAAAATGATGTTTCTCCTTTCTTATTCTTTCATCAGAAGAAGGTTTCTGTGTAACGGCCCTGTCAATTCTTCTCAAAAACCTTAACACCAAAAAAAAGCAAAGATTAGTGGGAAACTAGTGGACTGGGAAATATTTAAAGGCCAACAGAAAGCCACAAAAAAAGTTATAAAGAAAAGTAAGATAGAATATGAGAGTAAACTATCTCAGAACATAAAAACAGGCAGCAAAAGTTTCTATAAATATGTAAATCGTTAAAGAGTGGCGAAGGTAAACATTGGTCCTTTAGAGGATGAGAAGGCCAATTTAACAACTGGGAATGAGGAAACAGCCGAGACATTAAACAGTTAGTTTGCGTCGGTTTTCAGAGTGGAAGACACAAATAACATGCCGAAAACTAATGGCAAGAAGGTTATAGCAGGCGAGGACCTAGAAATTATCATTATCACTAAGGAGGCAGTGCTGGGCAAGCTAATGGGGCTAAAGGTAGACAAGTCTCCTGGCCCTGATGAAATGCATTCCAGGGTACTAAAAGAGGTGATGGGGGAAATAGCAAATGCACTACTAATTATTTACCAAAATTCACTGGACTCTGGGGTGGTTCCCGCAGATTGGAAAACAGCCATTGTGACGCCACTGTTTAAAAAAGGAAGTAGACAAAAAGCAGGTAACTATAGGCCAGTTAGCTTAACTTCGGTAGTGGGGAAAATGCTTGAATCTATCATTAAGGAAGAAATTGCAAGACATCTGAATATAAATTGTCCCATTGGGAACACCCAGCATGGGTTCATGAAGGATAGGTCATGTTTAACTAATTTGGTGGAATTCTTTGAGGACATTACTTGCATGGTGGACAATGGGGAACTTGTGGATATAGTGTATCTGGATTTCCAGAAGGCATTTGACAAGGTGCCACACCAAAGGCTGCTACATAAGATAAAGTTGCGCGGTATTACAGGTAATGTATTGGCATGGATAGAGGATTGGTTGTCTAGTAGAAAGCAAAGAGTAGGGGTAAATGGATGTTTTCTGGTTGGCGGTCAGGGGCTAGTGGTGTGCCTCAGGGATCAGTGTTGGGACCTCAATTGTTTACAATTTACATAGATGATTTGGAGCTGGGGACTAAGTGTGATGTGTCAAAATTTGCAGATGACACTAAGGTGAGTGGTAGAGCAAAGTGTGCAGAAGACACTGAAAGTCTGCAGAGGGATATAGATAATCTAAGTGAGTAGGCAAAGGTCTGGCAGATAGAGTACAATGTTGATAAGTGCGAGGTCACCCATTTTGGTAGGAATAACAGAAAAATGGATTATGTTTTATATTGTAAAAAATTGCAGCACGCTTCTGTGCAGAGGGACGTGGGTGTCCTTGTGCATGAATCGCTGAAGGTGGGATTGCAGGTGCAGCAGGTAATTAAAAAGGCAAATGGAATTTTGTCTGCCATTGCTCGAGGGATGGAGTTTAAAATCAGGGAGGCTATGCTGCAGCTGTATAGGGTCCTGGTGAGGCCACACTTGGAGTACTGTGTGCAGTTTTGGTCTCCTTACTTGAGAAGAGATATACTACCATGGGAGCGGGGGGAGCAGAGGAGATTCACTCGGTTGACTCCAGAATTGAGAGGGTTGGATTATGAAGAGAGACTGAGTAGACTGCGATTATATTCATTGGAATTCAGAAGAATGAGGGGAGATCTCATAGAAACATATAAGATTATGAAGGGAATAGATAAAGTGGAGGCAGGGAGGTTGTTTCCACTAGCAGGTGAAACTAGGACTAGAGGGCGTCGCCCCAAAATAAAGGGAAGCAGATGTAGGACTGAGGTCAGGAGGAACTTCTTCACCCAAAGGGTTGTGAGTCTGTGAAATTCCCTGCCCAGTGAAGTGGTTGAAGCTACCTCACTGAATGTTTTTAAAGCAAGGCTAGATAAATTTTTGAACAGTAAAGGAATTAAGGGTTATGGTGAGTGGGCGGGTAAGTGGAGCTGAGTCTCAAAAAGATCAGCCATGATCTTATTAAATGGCGGGGCAGGCTTGAGGGGCCAGATGGCCTACTCCTGCTCCTAGTTCTTATGTTCTTATGTTCAGTAAAGTTCTGGAGTACAATCAGAAAAATATCGTATTAGACACTCCATCAGTTTTGCCAAGGTGAATTTACACTGAAATAAAAGCAAAATACTGCAGATTTAAAATAGAAACAGAATATGCTGAGGAAACTCAGCAGGTCTCAGGCAGTAAATGTGGAGAGACAGAGAGAAAAAGAGACAAATCTGATACAATTCTTCCTCAGAAGTTACACTGGAGTACCTGAGCAAACTCATTAACATAAGCCTGAGCATAGAATCAGTCATGAATCAGTAAGGAGTACGATTCCCAGGACTTTTTCAACTTCTTAAATTATTTTTCAATTAACTTGCTCAGACATGTTACGACACATCTGTGGGGCACATATGACTTGATCCTGGACAATCTAACTGAATTGCCACAAGACTTTCTGTTCACCTTTCTAAACTGATTAGCTGGGTATTTTCTAATCAATCTGATCAGAGGATGACATTACATGTCTTTGAAGCAGGTGGGAAGTAAACCAATACATCCTGGTCCAGAGGAAGGGACATTACTACTGTACCAAGAAAGCCCTCAAAATTATTGATATACAGAGTAGTGTGGGCATATCAATTTATTAATTTCATGCTCCTGGTATTATTTTTCAATTGGCTTCAGTTGTATGGTCCCTGCTGCCAACAATTAAATAATTGTGTAGCAGATCAGAACATAGCTGTGCGGAATGGTCACCGATCGCATGTACCAAGGGCAGATTGACTGACTGAAAGCAATTGTAGCAACAGCTGGAGAAACAACCTCAGGTCAAACTTCAAAGACAGCTTCATAGAAGTCGCTTGAGTTTCTTAGTATTTTCAGCATTTTCTATTTTTATTTCAAGCTTCAACGAACTGCTTGTGACCACGGGTCAGGTCATTCATGCTGGATTCAGGTGGCCACATGTGCCTGTGTGCACAAGATTTGAGGCACAATTTGATGAACATCTAAGAACTGTTGGAACAAAATCCTTGAATTCCTTCCCTATCAGAATTGTGATTCTATCTACAGATCTACAGCAAATGGGCTGCAGCAGCTCAAGAAGGCAGTTCACCACCACGTTCTCTAGGCAACTAGGGATGGACAATAAATGTTGGCCTAGCCACCGACAACCCTGTCCCATAGTGAATATAAAAATACTTCCAACCAAAAGAGTTTATTTAGAAATCTGCAAATTACACAAACTAAACATTTTTCAGAGGTAGTTGTGCCTTCCATGAACTTGTCTCTGCTCCTTTCTCAGGAAAGAAACTGTATTTTCTTTGATCTCAGTTATGTCTCCTCTGAACTGCCCCAAAACACTCAATCTCTGGAGTTTCTAAGCTACGATCAATCCTTAATTATGCTGAATCAAAAACAAGCTAATGGTTCTCAATGCTTACCCTACCTGTCACAAACCACTGCCAACAGTATACTAATAACACAATTTTATAAACCTCTATTGTTCACCCCTCAACCTCCTATGCTGCAGTGAAAAAATCCCATCCTATCCAGCCTCTCCTTATAACTCATGTTATGATACATACTGAGTTGGGTCACTGTTCCAGATGGACTGTCTGACCTAGTGTTGCAGATATTGTATCTGAATTTCCAAATCTTATTTGATAAGATGTCACTGCAAAGGTTATTAGAGTCATAGAGTCATACAGCACAGAAATAAGCCTTTCAATTCAACTTGTTCATGCTGACCATGTTTCTCAAACGTCACGAGACCCATTTGCCTGCATTTGGTCCATATCCTGTAAACATTTCCTATTCAGTACCTGTCCAAAAGTCTTTTAAATGTTGTAATTGTACCAGCGTCTATCTCTGGTAGCTCATTCTACACATGCACCGCCCTCTGTGTGGAAATGTTGCCCCTCAGGTCCCTTTTAAATATCTCCCATCGCACCTTAAACTTATGTCCTCTAGTTTTGCACTGACCTGCCCTTGGAAAAAGACCTTGTCTATTCACCTTGTCTATGCCCGTCACAATTTTATAAACCTCTATTATTCATCCCTCAACTTCCCATGCTGCAGTGAAAAAAATCCCATCCTATCCAGCCTCTCCTTATAACTCAAACCATCCAATCCCAGCAACATCCTAGTATATTTTTGCTGCACCCTTTCTAGCCTAACAACGTCCTTCCTATATCTGGCAAATGAAGTATAATGTGGGAAATTGTGAATTTACCCATTTTGCCCGGAAGAATGAGAAAGAAACTTATTATCTAAATAGTGACAGATTGCAGAGCTCCAGAATGCAGAGGAATCTGGGTGCCCCAGAGCATTAATTGTAATAAGTTTATAGAATTACAACAAGAAATTGGGAAAGCTATGACAAATTGAATTGGGAAATTGAATGCAAAAGTAGGGGAATTATGTTTCATGTATATAAGGCATTAATGATACAACATCTGGAATACTGCGTACAATATTGGTCTCCTTGTTTAAAGAAGTGTGCAGGAAATAGTTCAGATAAGGTTTTCTCAACTAAAGCATGTAATGAGCGGATGAAATGTTGAACAGGCTGAGCTTGTACTAATGTAATTCAAAAGAATGAGGTAATTTGATTAAAATATCTAAGATCCTAAGGGATCTCAATAGAAAGGAGATCTCATGGAGACTCTAAACACAAGGTCACCATTTAAGAATAAGAGGTTACCCATTTAAGACAAACATAATTTAACTTTTTTGTCTTTCAGTGAGTCTTTTGAATGCTCTTCCTGGAAAGGTGGTGGAAGCAGCTTTTGAATATTTTTAAGACAGAGGTAAATAGATTCTTAATAAGCAAGCTACTGAAAAGGTCACTCAGTGAAATGTTCCTCAGTGAAAAGGTCAATGTGGGCAGAATATGGGGTAATCAGATCAGCCATGATCTTATTGAATTGTGGACCAGACTTGAAGTGTCACACATTAAATTACAAACGAATATAAATCGATTAAGTGAATGGGCAAAACTCTGGCAGATGCAATTTAATGTAATCCATTTTATCAAAGAAGAAAATATTGGCGTAATTTACAGGTAGTATGAAGTTAAATACAAAAAGAGATGAAAGAAATATGGGAATTCAGGTGCTTTGATCTTTAAAATGTCTCGAACAGGTGCAGAAAATACTCAAAAATGCTAATGAAATGCTAGTTGTTATATCCAGAGAACTAGAGTACAATGATGCAGAAGTGATGTTGCAGTTATACAAAACTCTGGTGAGATCCACTCGGAGTACTGTGAGTGTATCTGGGAAGGATATATTGACCTTGGAGGGAATACAACATAGGTTTACAAGAATGATACCTGGGCTTCAGGGATTAAGTTATAAAGAAAGAATATTTAAATTAGACTGGCTTTCTCTATAATTTGGAATGTTATGAGTGGTCTGATTAAAGTATCTCACTAACTTGATTGGGTTTTTTGACAAAGTGACAAAGAGGATTGACTAAGGGAGAGCAGTGGATGTTGTCTTTGTGGACTTCAGTAAGGTGTTCGAAAAAGGTTCCACATGGCAGACAAGGTTAGATCACATGCAATACTGAGAGAACTAACCATTTGGATACAAAATTGGCTCAAAGGTTGGAGACAAAGAGTGGTGATGGAAGGTTGCTTTTCAGACTGGAGGCCTGTGACCAACAATGTGCCACAAGGATTGGTGCTGGGTCCACTGCTTTTTGTCATTTATATAAATGATTTGAATGCGAATAGATGAGGTATGGTACGTTTGCAGATGACACCAAAATTGCTGATGTAGTGGACAGCGAAGAAGTACAACTGGACCCTTATCAGATGGGCTGGTGGGCCGATGGGCAGTGGAGTGGCAGATGTAGTTTAATCCAGATAAATGAGAGGTGCCACATTTTAGTAGGGCAAATTAGGGCAGGACTTACAGTCTTAATGGTAAGGTCATAGGGAGTGTTGCCAAACTAAGAGACATTGGGCAGTGGGTTCATAGTTCCTTGAAAGTGAGTCACAGGTGGACAAGAAGGCATTTGATACACTTGGCTTAATTGATCAGTGAATTGAGTAGATGAGTTGGGGGAGGTCATGTTGCAACTGAACAGGACATTAGTTAGCAGCCCAGGCAGCATCAGAAGAGCAGGAAAGTTGACGATTTGGGTCACGATCCTAGAAACTTACCTTGACTCTGTTTTCTCCCTCCCGGTTCAGGAACTCCCCACCTAATTCTAATTTAATTTAATTTAATTCTAATTTAATTCTAGCCTCCCTACTATAGGAAAGATGTTGTTAAACTTGAAAGAGTTCAGAAAAGATTTACAAGGATGTTGCACGGGTTGGAGGGCTTGAGCTAAAGGGAGAGGCTGAATAGGCTGGGGCTATCTTCCCTGGAGCGTTGGAGGTTGAGGGGTGACTTTATAGAAGTTTATAATATCATGAGGAGCATAGAGATCGTGAATAGCCAAGATCTTTTTCCCAGTGTAGGGGAGTCCAAAACTAGCAGGCATAGGTTTAAGGTGAAAAGAGGAAAATTTAAAGGGGACATAAGGGGCAACTTTTCACACAAAGGGTGTTGCATGTCTGGAATGAACTTCCAGAGGAAGTGGTGGAGGCTGGTATAATTACAACATTTAAAAGGCATCTGGATGGGTGTATGAGTAGGGAGGGTTGAGAGGGATAAGGGCCAAATGCTGGCAAATGGACTAGATTAATTTAAGATATCTATGGGGAGGCAATGGCCTAGTGGTATTGTCGCTGGACCATTAATCCAGAGACCCAGATAGTGTTCTGGGGACCAAGATTTGAATTCCACCATGGCAGATGGTGGAATTTGAATTCAATAAAATATCTGGAATTAAGAATCTAATGATGACTGTGAATCCATTGTCGATTGTTGGAGAAACCCATCTGGTTCACAAATGTCCTTTAGGGAAGGAAACTGCCATCCTTACCTGGCCTGGTCTACATGTGACTCCGGACCCACAGCAATGTGGTTGATTCTCAACTGCCCTCTAGGCAATAAGTGATGGGCAATGAATGCTGCCTGGCCAGCAACGCCCTCATCCCGTGAATGAATAAAGAAGATAAGAAAATCTGGTCGGTATGAACGAGTTGGACTGAAAGGTCTGTTTTCTCTGTTTCTGTGCTGTACATCTCCATGACTCTAAGAGAGTAACAGGAAAAGACAGGATAGAAAAAAACAAATTATTTCTATTGGTTGGGGATTTGAGAACTAGGGAGCATCGTCTGAGAATTAGGGTCAGACCGTTTGGTAGAGATGTTAAGAAGCACAAAAACCGTAGATGTTTGGAACTCTCTTCCACAAATGGCAGTGGATGCTAGATCAGTTGTTAATTTTAAATCTGAGATAGATAATTTTTTGCTAAGCAAAGGTATGAAGGGATAGGGACCAAAATCAGGCAAATGGAGTTAGGCCCCCAATTAGCAATGATCTCATTGAATGATGGAACAGGCTCGAGGGGCTGAATGGTCTACTCCTGTCCCTATGTTCCTTAGTGGCCTACTTCTGTTCCTAATTTATGTTACCTAACTAATACACTAACCTGACCAACCTAGGCATTCTGCTTCAGGGAGGACATGTGGAGTTAGGATACAGAAGGGATTCACTGGAATGATTTCAAGAATCAGGAATTGTAGCAATACACATAGACTGGAGAAGTTGGCATTTTTGTCCTTGAAGCAAACACAGCGAAGGGGAGACTTGATGGAGGTGCTTCAAGCCATGCATAATTTAGTTAGGGTAAATAAAGAAATACTGTTTTGAATAGCTGAAGGAGTGATTCCCAAGAGGCAGAGAGTTAGTGTGAATGACATTTTCAAAAAGCAGAAGTGACTTAAGGATTTTTTTTAACACAAGAGGTAGGATTTGGAATGTACTGCCTAATAGGTGTTGGATCCAGATTTAGAAATAAATTTGGGTAGATGTGTAAAAGAGAAAAAAAAGTGCTGGGGAAAGAGAACAGAAGTGTAGAGTCAACTGGATTTCTCTTCAATAGAGGCATTGCCATACAATGGACCAAACAGCCTCCTTTTGCAGTTTACTATTCTATGATATATGACGGCATTGGCTTTAGGCTAAACATTTAGACAAGAAAGGACTTTTACCAGTCTGCTCCTGCTGTGCAACACTGTCACCTAACTATCAAATGCACTGTGAACTGGGAACCTCATCTCAGCAAGAACAGACATCGACGACGAGACATCACTTCCAGTGTGCCAGCCCAGCCTTCTGCCATCAGAGGTACAGGTTATTTGATGACAAAGACCTCAAACCCAGCACCATGCTCACGGGCTACAAGGCAGTCATGTTGTTCATCATCTTATCTGCATCAGAGACAGGGACAAATGTACAACAGACACTTCAAATCACCAGATCTTACAGGGTCACAGCATTCAATTGCCTGACACAAAATACCCAAAGCAAGGCCTCTACTCTGAGCTTCAGCACTGCATGTAGTTAACAGGAGGGCAGAGGAAACATCTCTCAAGGCCTTCCTGAAAAAACAAAATGAACCATCTCTACCAACTCATTGGAATTTCTTGCCCAGGGCCAACAAAATGGAGAAGGAGCATACATAAAGATGCCAACCATTTTGAGCATTTTTGAAAGCTCCAGGCAGGGTCCAAGTGCAAACAGATGAAATGTTTGAAAACATGAGTGTCCATTACATCCACTCCTCTCACCAAATGGCACCTAGCCACTTGTGTTAGAGTGTACTGATCCAACATTGGACTATTTTATCACTACTGGACCCACAACTTCAGAGTCAAAATCAATCATTCATTATCCCAAGACACTGCCTAGGTCCTATGGGCCCAGTCATACTCGTGAATCATTAAGGTCCCTTGGTATTGCCTTCAATATTGAACAGGCATTTCACAATTTCTTCCAAATTAACCCCACGTTTTTGTCCCTTTCCAAGTGATTATATGACTGAAGTTTGGATTAATGAGGGGCAGGAACTTCACCTTGTTTAGATAGGGTGGACCTGAAAGACCACATTGCCCTCCTTTTTGTGTCTTCTAAGCTTCTCTGTAGCGTCTTGACTTGTACATTTTTGCCTCACCTGATGAAGGAGCATCGCTCCAAAAGCTAGTGATTTTGAATAAACCCTGGTGTTGTGTGACTTTTGACTTTGTCCATCCCAGCCCAAAACCCGGCATCTCCACATCTTACATTTTTGCTGATTAGGGGAAAAAAAATCTCTGCGAGACAGTCTTATTCAAGAATGAACGGAAAATATCGAATAAAGATTGGTCATTTAACCTATGCAATTAATCCAGTCATTTTACATACTATCTGTAGCCTGATCTATCATTGACTCTTCACTAATCGTTTCAGCTAACAGACATTTTAACTTTTCTTTCTCCTTAACCTTAATTATTTAAAACTTTTGAGGCCTCACCTTCTGCTACTAATGTTACCCACGCTACATCAACAATGTTCTCAAAGTGTTTAGACTAAACAGATCAATAACTCCAATGGGGTAAAATTGGTAATTTAACAATATTACACAGAGGGCTGGTGCTTCATCTGATATTCACTGCAAACAGCTGCCTGCTCCCCGATTGATTTTTCACTTTGCAAATCACTCCTGTAAAATTATCCCTGTAAGGTATATTCACCTAAGAGAAATACAGTAGGGTTCAATTTTAAATTCTGGAAAAAAAGCTTTTTAAAAATTTTCAGGCATAATGGTAATCGTTGGTAATCCAGAAGTCGAGATTAATTTTCGGGGGATATTCAGTTTGAATTTCCATAGGTGAAATGGTGGGAATTTGAACACATAAAATTTTTTAGAAGTGCAGGAATCAAAGGCTGATCTTGGGAATGGTGAACACAAAACTATTACTGATTGTTGTGAAAACCCACCTGATTTACAAATGCCCTTTTATAGATCATAGAATTCTGACAGTGTGGAAACAGGCCCTTTGGCCCAACAAGTCCACACCAATCCTTGGAGCATTCCACTCAGACCTATCCCCCTATAACTTGCCTAGCCTACACATCCCTGAACACTGTGTGCAATTTAACATGGCCAATCCACCTAGCCTGCACATCTCTGGACTGTGGGAGGAAACTGGAGCACCTGGAGAAAACCTGCACAGACATGGGGAGAACGTGCAAACTCCGCACAGACAGTTGCCCGAGGGTGGATTTGAACCTGGGTCCCTGGTGCTGTGAGGCAGCAGTGCTAACCACTGAGCCACTGTGCTTGGCCCAGATGTTAGCCTAGACCCAGAAGAACATGGATGACTGTTTGCTCCCCTCTAAAGTGGATGAGCAAAGTGGTACTCGGGGACAGGCAAGAAATGATGGCCTTGTCTGTGAAGCTCATGTTTCATGAAGATAAACAAAAGTCTCACTATGTTTCCATCGGAAACTGAGCCAGGTTTGCTGAACAAGTTTTAAATGTCTTGCCCAAGTTTCCAGTCTGACAGGCAGCTTGATTGATAGGTTGCCTGCCTATCTAGTGAGACGGCAGATGGATGTAGCATGAAAGCAGGCAGGGGAAGGGTGCCCAGAGGGTGTGAGACAGTAGTTAGGGGAATGAAATGGAGTAATTGTTATGGGGTAGTGAGATGGTGGTCTGCAGGATTTCTAGGGTTGTCAGGGGAAGAGGGAGATCCTGGAGGATTTAATTGTAGTTTGTTGGGCATTCCATCTAGCCCATATGCATTACTGTAACTTAAGATTTAATCTTGTGTTTTTTGTCTTGCATTTTTGTGGCTAAGTTAGAGTTGCATTGAGCTTTCTGGAGGGATTCCCAATGTAAGAGCTAGGGAGAACTCTCACTGTATGTTACTAAACATGTGTAATTAACTATACATGCTGCCCCTGTGGCACCCATCACATCTGATTTTATCCTCAGCTTATGATGTTCTATTCCCAAAAGAACTCAGCACTCAGTGGATATCTGCCAAAATTCAGACAGTCTTCGAACCCATGTCATCTTTAAAAGACTGTTGTTCACCTGTACAAGCATTGGCATTCTCAAACTGCCTTGCTCAGTCTAGAACACTTTCTGAAGATGTCTACAAAGGGATGGATGGCATCGCGATTGTCTGACAATGACTTGGAGGTACCAGATGAGATGGAAACGAGAAGAGTGCTCCCCCGGAGGATCAGCAGGGGATGCTGCACCACCAGACCCTGGCAGCACGGACTGAGGTCACCACCCAGTTTCGTGCCATCTTGATGATCCCTGAGGAATGCAGGCAGAGCTGTAAGAAGATCAAACAACTTCCACACTCCACCAGGGTAAGTGCTATAATCATCATTCTCTGCAAAATTGCACTCATTTCTTTTACTACTACTGCACGCAAAACACCACCCAGCCCCCCACCATGCTCTACAACTCTCACTGTTGCCTGCAACATCTTCCCTCGATCACTCTTACCCACCCTATTTCCTCACACCATTGACCCTGCATGGCCCCTCTATGCTGCCTCCTCACTCAGCTGGGGCACCTCATTACATTTCACCCACCTGCACCAGCACTACCAGCTCACTCAATTCCTCCCTTTGTCTCATTGCAGAAGGAAACAGCCCCATAACAGGGCGGGAGAGGATTAAAGGTTCCTGACATTAAATTCCTCACTACCCACAAGGAGAGAATCGTGGCCCTCACAGGCGAATACTGGGGCTGCTGCGTATGTTGCTGTCACATGATGTAGTTGTGAGAATGACATAGTACACTGTGTACAACAAAATGTCCGACCCCTGGACCGTGGACTGTTGACCAGTGAGGCAATACGTCAGGATGTGTGACTGCGCTAAATGGTATAGAAAGAAGGCACTCATTTAGACAGTGCATTATCAATATCAGTGACAAGCACTTGCTGTAAAAAAAATTTCTGCATGTCGCTTCTGCTTTTCTTGTCAATCTGTTCAGATCAATGTCCTCTGATTCTCAAAATATGAATTAGTTGCATTTGGTCCCATGAGCCTGCTCTACCATTTGATAAGATCATGTGCTAATTTATTTATGGCCTCAACTCCACTTTTCTGCCTAAACCCAACCCGTTCACTGCCCTATTAGGTAAGATTCTATCCAAGCTTCAACCTACTCAAGACTGCCTTCTGAATCATGTGCTGGACCTGCTTACTCATGTTTTTATGATTCATGGATGAGGACATCTTCTTCAATCTTGCTCCACTTGAATAATATACTGTTTATCAATTCTTCAAAGTGGACAGGTTAAAATTTTCACACATTATATTCCATCTACCACATCTTTATCCATTCACTTATCCTAACTATATCCTTTTGCATATTTCTTTTACTTACTCACAATTTACTTTCCTAAGTATCATTGTACAATCAGTAAAGTTAGTAACTGTACATTCGGTTCCTTCTTTCAAGTTATTGTTACAGGTTGTAAATAGTTGAGGCCATGGGTCTTGTGTACTTCACTCATTAAATGGCCCATCACTGTCCAGTCTGTTTCTTCTAGCTAACTAATGCTTTATCATCATTTATGTTCTATCCCCTACATCACAAACTCTTAATTTGTGCAGTGTGCCTACTGGAAATCCAAGTACACATTAGCTACGGGATCCTCTTTTCCAGTTTGTTTGCTACTTCTTGAAAGAAATTGAATGAATTAGTGAAACATAATGGTCTTTTTGCAAAACCATGTTGACCCTTCTTAATTGCATTGAGTGTCTCCAGGTACCCTTCTTTCCTAATGGTAGATGTTAGATTATCTGGTCTCCCTCCTTTTTTGAACAGAGGAGTTACATTTCATCCACTACAAACTGGTGTGACACTTTTCAGAATTTAAGGAATTTTAGAAAATTTAAGCTTATGTGTCTATTACCTCAGCAGCTACCTCTTCTAAAGTCCGTGAACTAAGTCTTTCAGAACTTGATAGCCTTTAGTTCTAATAATTTTGTCAATGCGTTTTCCCTGGCGGTTAATTTTCTTTTACGCTGCTTGCTTTCTTTAACCTCTTGATTTATACTTATTTCTTGTCTGTTATTTGTCTCCTCATTAATGAAGACCATAAGGCCATAAGAAGTAAGAACAAAAGTAAGCTGTTTGGCCCCTCGACCCCGCTCTGCTATTCAATCGGATTATGGCTGATCCGACATTCCTCATATCCACTTTCCTGCATTTTCCCTGTAATCCTTGATTCCTCTACTGATCAATGATCTATCTATCTCAGCTTTAAATATACACAAGGACCCTGCCCCAAATCTCTCTGGGGCAAGGAGTTCCAAAACCTCACAACCCTCTAGAGAAAAGAAATACTTTGTTATCTCAGTCTTAAATTGGCATCCTTTAATTCTGATACTGTGCCTCTGGTCTCAGACTCTCCTGTAAGGGGAATCACCCTCTCAGCACTTACCCTGTCAAGCCCATCAAGAGTGCAATAGGTTTCAATGAGATTACCTTTCATCCGTCCAAATTCCAGTGAGTAGAGTCTCAATCTATTTAGCTTTTGCTCATAAGACAATCTCTCCATACCAGGGATCTTCCTAGCTTGTGAAATAATATCTTTTCTTGAATAAGGGGAAAGGTGCTAAATAACTGTTCAATTCATCCACAATTTCCTTATTTTCCGCTACAATTACTGACTGTTTTGCCACTAGAATTAGCCTTTATTTATCTACCCAATCAGAGTTTTGTGATTTTGTAAGCTTCCATCTTATCTTCTCTCACCACCTCTGCTCTGAAATGAAAATCTTCATACAACTCAGTCTGTATTCCTCATTCATCATTATACACTTCTGCACCTTCAATTTGTTGGCAGCCCTCCTGAAGTGTGGTTCCCAGAACTGAATACAATACTCCAGCCCAAGCCTTACCAGTGTTAATGGAGATTAATTTTATAAACTAGAAGTTACATAAATTTCGAGATAACGTGCAACACACAGTCTTGGTTGATGATACTGCTCTTACTCACCTAATTAGGATATAAAGTGTAAAATGCACTTGTAACGACCAAATTTAACATAAATAATGACTATTGCCTGACACCTTTAAGTGTTGTCGACTGTTAGAATAACTATACATATCATGATGGCTGTACAAGCAAATTGCAGGTTGACTTATTACTCTGAAGTTACCTTACCTTATCAAGAGAGAATGTTTTTGTTAAGGCAAAGGCCCAACCTGCCTCAAACGCTCGTCGAATCATTGCTGCGTTGGTCGTTGGAGGGGCACTGGCCAAACCAAAAGGATTCAGAAATTTCAATCCAGCTATCTCTATGCTGATGTCCACAAGATCGATAGGGGTGTAGAATAGGGGGAGCTCAGGTTTCTCAGATATGTGGCAACCATATAAAGACTGTAAATTGAAAAAAATAGCATAAAATCAAAAAGAGCAGCTTTTTAACTGAGTTAATAAATTTCAGCTTTGAAATTATATTAAATTTAGAAACATTTTTCATATATTATAACTTTGTATCGGCTTCCAAAATTTGATTTGATTTATTATTGTCACATATACCTAGGTACAGTGAAAAGTTTTGTTTTGCGTGCAGTACAGGCAGATCATACCATACAAAGTGCATTAGGATAATAGGACAGAGTGAAGAATACAATGTTACAGCACAAAGAGCAATATCAACATTCAATTTATAATGTGAAAGGTCCATTCAGAAGTCTAATAACGGTGGGTGAAGGAGCTGTCCTTGAATCCATTCATACAAGTATACAAACATTTATGTCTTCTGTCGAACGGAAGAGGGGTGGAAGAGAACTAAGATGGAGGGGTCTTTGATTATGTTGGTTGCTTTCCTGAGGCAGCAGGAAGTATAGGTGGAGTCAATGGATGGTTCATGTGATGGACTGGGCTGTGTTGGCAACTCCTTGCAGTTTCTTGTGGTCTTGGGAACAGCAGTTGCCAAACAATGCTGTGATGCATCTGCATCGGATGCTTTCTCGGGTGCATCTATAAAAACTGGTAAGATTCCTTTGGACATGCTCGCATTTAATGGATCACAGTGAATTGGATGAAAATATAAAAATGATTTTACTTTTGAAAAAGTACTGACATGTATAGAAATATGGATAATTAAGATTTTTTTCAATCTACCACAAATATAAATTACAATACACCATCACTATGTCTGTTTGATGATTTTCAATTCATCATCTAAATGACTTGGCTAATGTTGAGCTAATATTTAAACATTCATTACTCCAATACCTTATGTAAAAACCTAAATAATTCCAGCGGTTGGAACTTCTGATCTACTTAAATAATTGCAGCATCTCAGCATTATGTAATTGTTACAATACTCTTAAGTGCATTATAATTGTTTAAAATTATGTGATATAACTTACTTGTGCTTTCATTATAAATACCTAAAATTAAAATAAGTAGACATACTGAAATGCATGGAGAACTGCAATGATAGTGGCTTTCAAAATAATTGGACAATTATCTGAAGAGAAAATATCTGCAAGGGGAAAGGTGGGGATATGGGGAAGGGTGAGTTGATCTCGCACAATGTCAGTGCATACACTGTGGGCTTCATGCCTACTTCTGTGCTCTTCAATTCAACCAGAATTGAGGACAGACTGTTGATCAGTGTGTCAGATGTTAAATTTTTTAAGATGTCTGCAGAGTTATGGAAGAGGAAAGAAATGTCAACCATTGCCATCAGTGATAAATACTAAAGAGTGCTCACACTATCACCAATCCTTAACTGCAGACCCTCTACTTTCTCCAAAACCCAAATCGCAATTTCAGCATATTACATGGATGAATGTACTACATTGTAATTTTCATATCTTTAGAATAGTAAAAAACAGCATAACTTTCATTTTAATATAATCTTGTACAAATTTAGCTTCTGTTATTCCAGTAGAAAACGGTATTTTGAATGTTAAAGATTTACATGGCTTGACCCATTTAATTTGCTTTTAGAAAACAAAATATTATTTAACTAAAATTGTACAATTTGGCTACTAACATCTTGTAAATCACTGAAAATGTTTTGCGAAGGGCCGTTCTTATTCCTGCCTCACAAACTGAAATTTCCAGATTCCAAAATAAATAATTAAATAAAGTAACCATTCAATAGCAGAGTGCAGGAAAACATAATTTTTTTCAGTACATTATTTTATATATTTTAATACCTTCATGTCAGTTTTCTGTTTGAGGAACGTAGGCCCTACCAACAGCCTGGAATTATAATATACATATTTTGGCAGGATAAACTGAATCTTGTTTATGCAGTCTAAAAATGTTCTCTTGATTCAATGGGATCTGTTACAGACTCAAAGGGGCAATGCGATAATTTTCATTTCTGCTCCTCTCAGTTGTTTTCAACCATTTTTGATGCAATATTTTAAACATTTTGTATGTTGTTACTGTAATGAATTAGCAATTAGCACTAACCTTTTTTTTGGTAAGTTTAAATCAAGGAAGACAATAAACTTTTCTTTTTACACAGTACCCAAAATGTGAAAGCAATGTAGCACTCACTCCCTGAAACACACTGCCTAAAATTTTGCCAAAAGCTTGCCATCCCTGATTGAGAAGGTAAAGCTGAGCTGTCTTCATGGTAATCCAAGGGGTGTAGGTACCCACAGACTGTTATTGGGAAGACAGCTCCAGGAGTTCCGGTGACAGGGAAGGAACAATAATTTAGTTCCGAATGACGATGCTGTGTACCTTGGAGGGGAATGGGCCCAGACAGATTTACTCTGCCCTGTCCTTAGAATAATAGGATTTGTTATTTCAAGCCAGTTTAGATCATATGACCATAGAATCGCTGCTTCTATCGTCCACACGCATGATTCAATGTCATAAACAATGGGTGATGAATTGTGACCATTCAAAACTTGTTGTGATAGAAAGAGCTTCTCTAACCTCTCCTGTTTAGATTTGGGGTTTCCAGTTACTATGTTTGGGGTGTCCATTGTATTTGAGTTTCTGTAACTAAGAAACTGTAATAGGAGCTCTAAGTTTCACAAGTGATCTTGCACTATGAATGTCATTTCAAAGGACCATCCTCACCTTGGACATTTATACTTTTATAACTTTCTGGAGACATAAATTAGCTCTTGTATGTGCCAAAACTACTGAAGATTGCCTCTTTGCTGGATTCCAAAATTGGCTCAGCAGATGGCTCATATTCTCTGCTTTCTCTCTACAGGTGCTGCCAGACCTGCTGCGCTTCTCCAGCATTTTCAGTTTTTGTTCATATTCAGTGCTGCTTTCTCTACATAAAATTGTCCGCTGTCTTCATATATTCAAGGCATATACCATGAGTGAGATGGATGTATCCATCCAGTGCACAGATTTTTTTTTAACTTCTTACTTTCAAGCTAATAGCTCTTTTTTTTAAGTAAAGTTGTACTGCAAGAGCACATGATTAAAAACTCTTCATGGAATAAAATTTGCTTGTTTGAAAAAAGGCTGTACCTGTGCACGGATTAAACAAATTTGATCTTCTGACCACAAATCTGCTGTAGTTTTTCATTTGTGCTCCATTATTAAAAAGTTTTATTTTAAATCAACCTGTGCATGGACATGTTATGCCACACTTCTAGATGGTATAAATTTAAGGTGAGATGGGAAAGATTTAGAACGAACCCAAAGGGCAACTTTTTCACACAGAGGGTGGTGCATGTATGGAATGAACTGCCAAAGGAAGTGTTGGAGGCTGATCTGGATGAGCATCTGAATAGGAAGCATTTAGAAGGATACTGGCCAAATGCTGGCAAATGGGACTAGATTAATTTAGATTAATCTGGTCAACATGGACAAGTTGGACCAAAGGGTCTGTTTCCATGCTGTACATCCGTATGACTCTGTCATTCTAAGTGTGATTCAACCCATATATTCTAGGCTAGAGGTTGGGTCACTACCACCATGCCTCAAGACCCTCAACCTATGCTCTAATTTATGCTAACTATTGTGAGGGGCATCACAGTATTTTAATGGTGTCACACCTAACGACAACAGACACTATCTCATTCAATGTGACCATTAATCAACCAAATCCAAGCTATTTAACAATCATAGATAAGGCCACCTCAATTTATTTATATCTCATTCTCCATCCATATGCCCTTTTCTCATCCAATTCTATTTCCCTCAATATTCGCCCTGGAAAAGAACCACCCTGCAAATTACATACAACTGCATTTTCAAAATTAAAAACTGACTGGCCTTTAATCTTTTCTTCAGCACATCTTTTCTGCCACAATTGATTTGCTCAAATAAAAATTCATCTTTAATATCTTAAACCCTACAAAGTAACAACTTTCACCCTGGCTATTTACCCTAGTATGGTCCTCATCTTTGTTCCCTGAAGTCCTAATTATGCAGACTTGAATTAACAAGCCATTCACTACCAATTTCACTTTTACTCTGTGAAGAACCACATGGAGTCCTGCTCTCATCTGCTAAAACAGTTTATTATCCCCGGTTTATCATGAAATGCAAAGATTTGTTATTTTCTCTGTTGCAAACCATTTTCTGAAACCCTACACACTGTCCCCACCCAAAACTAACACATTTAAGCTCACAGTTTGCTTATTAGTCACTGAGATCAATATTACCCCATTAACTTTCTATTCCGCTTCCGTCCCCTCTATTAGTGCATTATTGCAAACCTTCCCTAATGTTACCTCTGCCTTCGCTCTGGACTCACAGCTTTCTCCATCCTTCTCTTCTTTCTCCCTTCATGCCCTTTCTGACCTCATCTTGCCAATGGGGACCACCCAGCTCCTTTAATCTCACTAAACTGTTGACTACTCAACTTTCCTTCCTAGCTTCAGGGTTTTGGAAAGATTGAACTAATTAATTTTTACACCCTTTCACAAAAATAACCTGACACCCATACACCATGAATTTGAGATCCAAACTCTCACAAAATGTTATTAACCTCACACACCTTTTGTCAAAATGTAATAAAGAGTTTTCTTTCTTCAAGTTGACCACAAAGCCAGGACTTTAATCCTCTTAATTCTCAGCAGCC
Organism: Ginglymostoma cirratum; assembly: GCA_024137785.1. Classification (NCBI taxonomy): domain Eukaryota; kingdom Metazoa; phylum Chordata; class Chondrichthyes; order Orectolobiformes; family Ginglymostomatidae; genus Ginglymostoma; species Ginglymostoma cirratum. The sequence goes on along the minus strand of JAHRHZ010000273.1, from coordinate 2,427,996 downwards.
CAACAATTTCCCATTAATATTTCCACCCATCCAGTTCTAGCATTCTAAGTTTCCTCAATTTGCTCCACTACTGATGGTTGTTTCTTCTGCAGCCTAAACTTTCAAATCTGGGATTCCCCCATACCTCTGTACTTCTCTACCTCACTTACCTACTTTATGGCAATTATTAACACATAACTATTTTGCATCAGTTTTTACTGTGGAGAAAGAAATAAGAGTCTAGAAAATGCAGAAAAAATGAACTTTGATGCTTTAAAAACAGTCCACATTACAGAAGAGGAAGTTCGAGAATCCTTAGAGAATATTAAGGTTGATACATTTCCGAGACCTGATCTAATATATTCCAGAATGTTTGGGGAGGCAAGGGAGGAAATTATGAGACCCCTTGCAGAAACATTTGCATTATCTATAACAATGGGCGAAGTGCCTGATGGAGGGTGGCTAATGTTGTACCTTTGTTTAAGAAAGGCTGTAAGGAGAAACCAGGGAACTAAAGACCTGTGAGTCTGACTTCAGTTGTGGGTAAATTGTTGGAGGTGATTATAAAAGATAGGATTTATGGACATTCAGAGAGGCAAAAATTGATTAGGGATAGTCAGTATAGTTTTATGCGAGGAAAATTGTGCCTCACAAACTTGATTGAATTTTTTCAGTTCACTACCAAAAAGATTGATGAGGGCAGAGTAGTAGACCTTGTTTATTTGTATTTTAGTAAAGCCTCTGACAAGGTTCCACATGGTAGACTAATTAGTAAAGTTAGGTCACATAGGATTCAGGATGAGCTTGCCAATTGGACATATAATTGGCTTATTGGTAGGAGACAGAGAGCAATGGTGGAGGTAACAAGGTGTAGAGCTGGATGAATACAACAGGCCAAGCAGCATCAGAGGAGCAGGAAAGCTAACGTTTCGGGTCTATGCCCTTCTTCAGGTGGAGGGTTGTTTTTCAAACTGGAGGCCTGTGACCAATGGTGTTCCACAGGGATGGGTCTGGATCCTCTTTCGTTTGTCATTTATATAAATTATTTGGATAAGGATATAGAAGGCATGGTTAGTGAGTTTGTGATGAAACCAAAATTATTGGCATTGCAGACAGTGATGAAGGTTTTCTAAGGTTACAGAGGGATCGCGATCAAATGAGTCAATGGGCTAAAAAATGCCAGATGGAGTTCAATCCGGATAAATGCAAGATGTTGCATTTTGGTACAACTAACAAGGGTAGGGCTTTACAATTAATGGTAGGGCCTTGGGTAGAGTTGTGAAACAGAGGGACCTGGGGCTGCAAGTACATAATTCTTTGAGGTTCGCGTCAAAAATAGACAAGAGTAATTAAAAAGCTGTTTGGCACACTTGCCTTCATTGCTCAGTCCTTTGAGTATAAGAGTTGGGAAGTCATATTGAGATTGTACAGGACATTGGTGAGACCTCTTTTGGAACATTGTGTCAAGTTATAGAAAGGATTTTATCAAGCTGGAGAGAATTCAGGAGAGATTTATCAGGATGTTGTCTGTAAGGACAGTTTGAGTTAAAAAGAAAGGCTGGATAGTTTGGGACATTTTTCACTGAAGCGTAGGAGGTTGAGAGGTGACCTGATAGAAGTTTATAAGATAATGAGGGGTATAGATAGAGTTAATGGTAGTTGTCTTTTCCCCATGATGTGGAATTTCAAGACTTGAGGGCACATTGTTAAATTGAGAGGAGAGGGATTTAAAAAAGATGTAAGAGGCAAACTTTTTACACAGAGGGTGGTTTGCATATGGAATGAACTTCCTGAGAAAGTGGTGCGTATACATATAATGTTTAAAAGACTTTTGGATAAGTACATGAATAGGAAAGGCTTGGAGGGATATGGGCTAGGAGCAGGCAGGTGGGACTAGTTTAGTTTGGGATTATGTTCGGCATGGACTGGTTGGACTGAAGGAACTGTTTCCATGTTGTATGAATGTATGACTCTATATTTCTTTGACTAAGGTTTTTGGAATCTGCCCTAATATTGCCTATATGACTCACTGTTAAGTTTTGCTTTATAGTGTCAATGTGAAACATTTTGAGATACTTTCTGATATCTAAGTTCAGTTTGTTGCTGTTTGGTCAACCTTGACAACAGTACTTAATATTTCCACAAAATGGTGGATGTCTTTATAAAACTAATGTCACCTCACCGAAGACCCAGTGAAATCAATGTTTTTGTACAACAATTTTATTTTTGCTAAGTTGCATGTATTCAGCTTCTTAGGACTCTAACTCACCACCACCTCCTGTTTAAGGCCAGTAATGTCACTGCTGCTGTTCCCCAGTATTGTCAAATTCCTATGCTGTTGACCGACTTATTTTATCTGCCATCACAGGCTGATGAGCTCCCTTTGCTGATGCATCCCACATGTCTACTATTACCCATGGTGCATCACTCTTGACCAACTTACATTGATCAGAAGAACAAGTCAATTGTCATTTTTGCTTTTCCCCCATCACTGCAAATCAGCGGTGACTTTGTATTTAATTTTCTCCAGTGAATCCCTATCTTTAATTAATATTCCCCAGAGAATCTCTTATCCTTAATTAATATTGTTGACACAGGCATGGATGTTTATTTAATTAATATTGCAAATGCACAAAAAGCTACTCAATCTATTACCATCATACATCATTTTTGATGCTAACTTCCTCCCCAATTTATTTTATTTATTTATCCCAGGCATAATCAATTTTGTTTAACTTATTTGTTGCTCTTTCTAGTTAAGGCTGTCTTGATGAATCATCTGTGTTCATTCATCTCTCAATTCTATTTTTATTTTTGACAACTGGATTTATTTTTTCTATTCCCTCCTTCGTTCGTTTCCTATTCTTTCCATCAAATGTCCCCTATTCCATTTTCTGTCCTTTCCCCAGACCATTCTTCAACATCTTCTCTGTCTCACATACTCAACCATTTCATATCCTCTTGCCCATCCCATTTGTTCCAGTTGTGCTGCTGTACGCATTTGACTCCCAGTGCTGATCTAATGACCTCTTTCTTTCATTCTTGGTTGAGGGTATTGCTAGCTGGGCCAGAATTTAATGTCCAGAGGATAGTTAAGAGTTGACCGTATTACTGTAATTCTAAAGTTACAAGTCTGCCAGAACGAGTAAAGATGGTGACTTTCCATCCAGAAGGAACATTATTGAATGCGATGGGTTTTTTCAGCAATCAACAGTGACTGCCATTGGATTAACTTTTTAAAAATAATTTCTACTTTTCATCAATTAAACTTTTGCCATCTGCTATGGCAGGATTCAAACCCATGTCCCCAGAATATTAGCCTTGGGTTCTGCATTTGTAGTCGATGGAGGTTGCAATGAGAGTTGTAGAAATAGACAGAGGAGAGATAAGAGGAAAGAGAAATCAAATGCGTTTCTTTAGGAGCGTACCTTCACTTTTCATGGCCAAAAACATTCTAATTGCATACACCAGTGAGGCAGCGAAAAGAGAAACGCATGGATTGTACAGAGACACAGGCTTATAGCCAATATTTGCTCGTGTTAATTCGATTATTTCTTTTGAAATTATATTATATTAACAATGTAAATGCTAAGTAGTAATAATAAGTGAGGACTAAGTAAACAATTGTAAAATGACCAGATTACACACTTCCATTATTTCACATTTACTAACATTGCTTCATCTGTAGGCTGCACAAAACTACCACCTGGAGCCCCAAAGACTGAATGTGATTTTTTTAAACATCAGTATCTCCAGACCAGTGTAACCCACCAGATAGGCAGAAACTAACTAAAGCAGTACTTGCTGACCCTGGGAATTCCGAACTGGTATGGGTGAGGAGCTGGAATTTGGACAGCCTTTTACAAGGCTAACAATGTCAATGGGCAGTGGGTATCAGGGCATATCTGTGTGGGGTTGACTAACCAGGTCGGGGGGGGGGTGGGGGAGGTGGGGTGTGGGGGTCTTAGCCAGAGAGTTCCAGTTCCCTGAATCCAAAAGTACTTTGTATATCAATGTTACAAGTACACCCAAAGAAGTGAGGTCTATTGGTCCTTAAATTGATGAAAGTGGGTCTGGTCAAAATGGCACTGATTGTGGGATAAAAGAGAGATTTATTTTCAAAAGCCACTGAGGTGAGGATAATGATTTGAGACACTACTGGGGAAAGAGTTGCTAAATATTATGAGTAGAATTCCTAGTGGGATGGGAACTGTGGAGGCGAGGTTGTGGTATCAGGCAGCTCCGTTGCATTGGGGATCAAAGAGCAATAAGAGGTGTGGAGGGGAAGGGTTTTGAGGTGTGGACGAGGATAGGGGAGGTACAAAGCATGTAAACAAAGGCTACTACTCAACAGACATACTGGAGAAGGAAAACAGTATCTGAAACTGAAAGGTTGCAATGTTTCTGAGGCCTGGAATTTAGCCACAGTTTTTAAAGGGAAGGAAGCAAAGGAGAATGAAGCCTGTTTTCCATGATTGCCTTTCTGGCATGAAGATAAGGAACTTGTTCCACTTATGTAAAATGCTTAATGGGCTTTGACTCCAATTGAAGGTAGTTTATGCCAAAAAAACAATTAGTGGAAATCCACTTTTTCGAGATAAGATCTACAGCTATGTTCTGGGCCATCACGAGGGAGTTGGTTTTAAATCCTATAAAGCACTGGCTTGGTAAAACGGTAGTAAACATTTTCAGAACAAGTAATCAGTTTCTGGACCATAGCCAGGAACACCACTTATGAATTGTGTTTTCCTAGTGGCAAGCAACAAGGAGAGAAAATGTGGAAAATCATAAGATGAGTAGGCAGAGAGTGGGCAGCCTCCCTGTTGACCAAACCTCACACCTGGTGTACTTTTAGGGATGGTGGGTAGATCCTTGATGTTACCTGCCCAATGCCTGTTGGCTCACACTGATAGAGTCTTGGCAGCCCCACCAGGATAGGTGGACACTTCTGAACCAGGTCATTTATGAAGAGTCCACCCCAACATGGAGGTGGCCTTGCAAGCCTGGAGGCAAGGTTGGGTTGAGCTGTTGGGTTTTTGGACGCAGAGAAGAAACATCTCCAAATGATACTCATTGAACCGGCAGTTTCTGCACACAGTAGAGGGAAAAGGTCATACAAACATAGAGACAAATGCATTAGAAGCAAAAGCAGGCCATTCAGCCCCTCAAGCTTGCCCAGCTATTTAATAAGATCATGGGTGATCTGATTGTGACCTCAAATCTACATTCCCATGGACTATTGATAATGTTTTACTTCCTTCTTTACCAAGAATACTGAAGGACTCTCATGGGAAAAAACATAAAATTCCAAAGACCCATAACACTTCGTTCGAAAAAAAAATCAGCTCCATTTTAATTGGGCGACTCCTTAAATAGTGGCCCCTAATTCTGAATTCTCCCTTAGGAGGAAATATTCTCTAGTTGTCCACCCTGTTAAGATTGCTCAGGATTTTACATGTTTCAATCAAGTTCCTTTTACTCTTCTGAACTCCAGCAGACACAAGCCCAGTCAAGGATCTGCTAAATAGGTGGTAGAATGCACAAAACTACCTCTAATTGGAGCCGAACGCATTTTAGTTGGCTGCTTTCCTCTGAGGAACAGGCAGCTAGTCCACTTCTCGGTCTATCCCAGCATTGGGAAAGCATCCAGGAGACATCGCAATGTGTTTGTTCCCCATTCTCATTCTTTTCCACCACTCCAACCTAGCCAGCACACAGCTAAAAAACTTCATTCCTGTGTTGCTTTCTTTCTTCTGTTTTCTAGTTCTAACAGTTATATTTGCCCTCTCTTTTGTTTTCTTTTATTTTCTTTTCTCAGTCTTGTTATTTTCTTTTTTTCATGTCAGATGGTATGAAAAACAATATGTTCCCCAACACATCCTAAAAATGTTAAGGTCTGAAATGGTTATTACTGAGGATTGCATTAAGCTCTGCCTCATATTACGACATCAAATAGATTATGTTGGAGAGTAGATTAAAATCTTGAAGGAGTAAGGTCCACTATCTAGGTGCTCCTTATACTTCCTGCCACAATGTCTCTTACATCAGTGCTGATATGCAATAAACTATATCTTCTTTAAGACAAGACCTCTTTTCACCAGATTATCAAATGTTTTCTCTCGATCATAATAGACAAAAATGGCACTATAGATCCCCAACCTAAAGGAGGTTGATTGCAACATTGTGGTGACCAAGAACCCAGATAGGTCATACAACATAAGAAATGATGAGGAATCATCATACAACATGATTGCAGAGGTGCAAATTGGCATGTGATTGAGCTGTACCCCATACCTGCCCCATTGTGAGCAATCGTGAAGACAGGCTCATACAACAAAGTTGTTTGCAGTTAGGCCTGCTCATCTCTGTTCTCTTTAGCATTTCCAGCCACTGTATAGATTTCTGATGTCCATGCATGGCAGCGATGTCCAGGCCAATTGTCAATGTGACGGCATGATAATCAGTCGCATGGAACCATTGAACAGCAGTGCAAAAGTTTAGTGGAAACTTTGCTGCTCATACAGTGGGAAGGAGCCTTTAACACTTAATGGTTTAATTGAGGGGGAGAGATTGTAGAGAAAATGTGTCCATCAGCATCTCCTCTTATCTTCAATCTCCTAATCTCTTGTTTACTCATCTTTCTATTTCCATTGTACCTCCACCCATCTCCATCCAGTACCCAGATAACAAGGTGTGGAGCTGGATGAACACAGCAGGCCAAGCAGCATCATAGGAGCAGGAAAGCTTGATGTTTCAGGCCTAGACCCTTCATCAGAAATGGGGGAGGGGAAGAGGGTTCTGAAATAAATAGGGAGAGAGGGGGAGGCGGATAGAAGATGGATAGGGGAGAGGATAGGTGGAGACGAGACAGACAAGTCAAAGAGGCGGGGATGGAGCCAGTAAAGGTGAGCGTAGGTGGGGAGGTAGGGAGGAGATAGGTCGGTCCAGGGAGGAAGGACAGGTCAAAGGTGTGAGATGAGATTAGTAGGTAGGAGATGGGGGTGGGGCTTGAGGTGGGAGGAGGGGATAGGTGAGAGGAAGGACAGGTTAGGGAGGCAGGGACGGGCTGGGCTGGTTTTGGGATGCGGTTGGGGGAGGGGAGATTTTGAAGCTTGTGAAATCCACATTGATACCATTGAGCTGCAGGGTTCCCAGGCTGAATATGATTAGCTGTTCCTGCAGCCTTCGGGTGGCATCATTGTGGCATTGCAGGAGGCCCAGGATGGACACGTCATCTGAGGAATGGGAGGGGGAGTTGAAATGGTTTGCGACTGGGAGGTGCAGTTGTTTGTTGCGAACCGAGCGCAGGTGTTCTGCAAAGCGGTCCCCAAGCCTCTGCTTGGTTTCCCTGATGTAGAGGAGGCCACAACGGGTACAGCGGATGCAGTATACCACATTGGCAGATGTGCAGGTGAACATCTGCTTGATGTGGAAAGTCTTCTTGGGGCCTGGGATGGGGGTGAGGGAGGAGGTGTGGGGGCAAGTGTAGCATTTCCTGTGGTTGCAGGGAAAAGTGCCGGGTGTGGTGGGGCTGGAGGGGAGTGTGGAGTGGACAAGGGAGTTACGGCTCCATCCCCACCTCTTTGACTTGTCTGTCTCCTTGCCACCTATCCTATCCTCTATCCATCTTGTATCCGCCTCCCCCTCTCTCCCTATTTATTTCAGAACCCTCTTCCCCTCCCCCATTTCTGATGAAGGGTCTAGGCCTGAAATGTCAGCCTTCCTGCTCCTATGATGCTGTTTGGCCTGCTGTGTTCATCCAGCTCCACACCTTGTTATCTCGGATTCTCCAGCATCTGCAGTTCCTATTATCTCTATCCAGTACCCATTTCTCCACATGCCACACCCTCACTCATGACACTGACCTGACCTTTTCTCCTCTGACCTATGTATTCAACCCATTATTCCCCCTTTCCACTTTGTTGTGCTGCTATTCACAATACCATTTATCTTCCATCTACAGCCCCAAGAAATCTACACAACATTAGGTGATGTGAAGCCAGATGTCTCCTTATCCTCTACCAGTTTGTCTTCCTTTCTTTCACTTCCCACTCCGGATCCCCATCTGTTCCTCTCAGCCTTGCTTTCAAAGTTTTTTTGGAATCAAGTATTTAGGGAAGAAAATGTCCACCTTCTCTTTCTAGTATTGCCTCCTGCAGTCTCATAAATGTCATTAGTCTTTTCTGGGACAACAAAGTGTGGGTGAGGTAATTAGCTGCTTTTCTTTATTCAACATTTTCTTTTAAAGGACTGAAATGACATTACCTGATAAGTGGCACTAATTCTCTCTTTCACTCCATCTCTTTATTTCTCTCAGTATTCTCTCTCCTCTGATCCCCCCCAAAAGTAGAGGTATAGGGAATGTAACAGGAGATGTTGTGTCATCCATTTTTTCACCGTCACAAAGCCTGTTTGCTTCTGAAAACATAAATTTTATCTCAGTAAAACATTTGATATCTAGTCTTCTATCTTATCAAAAATACTTAGAAACTTTTGCCAAGACAGTCTCAAAAGCTAAAGGAAGATATCTTGTGCTGCTGACTGAAAAGTATGGATAGATCCTGGGAAGTCAAGTTGATTGCACACCAAGGTGCACATTCCAAATTCAGCTCAGCATCACAGCTCTGAGCAAAATGTCTATTCTAAACCCATCAATTTGTGTTATCTGAGGGAATGAGGTGTAGAGCTGGATGAGCACAGCAGGCCAAGCAG
>JAHRHZ010000273.1:2369951-2418905 GCA_024137785.1 Ginglymostoma cirratum | reverse complement strand
CTCAGATAACAAGGTGTAGAGCTGGATGAGCACAGCAGGCCAAGCAGGATCAGAGGAGCAGGAAAGCTGACGTTTCGGGTCTGGACCCTTCTTCAGAAAAGGGTCTGGGTCCAGACCCGAAACGTCAAGCTTTCCTGCTCCTCTGATGCTGCTTGGCCTGCTGTGTTCATCCAGCTCTACACCTTGTTATTTCAGATTCTCCAGAATCGGCAGTTCCCACTATCCCCGGGTTTGTGCTATCTGGTCACTCGTTCCCTCCGGTCTATAAAAATGTTTTTCTCTTGCCCTTTGTTACTTTGCAACTGAAATTTGAACAAGCAAATTTTAAAATAAAATGTTTACAACACCAAAATTCAACCTATTAATTAAATTGACTTTCATGCCTTTAAATGCCTTCATTAAAGTTCTTATGTGAAAATCTTAGTTTCTTTAAATGGTTCATTCATTGTCCCTTTAGGGACGACAACTTAACGACAGATTCATTTCATTCAGGACAACCTATTGGAACATCTGGTTCCTTTTTTGTTGAAATGACTCCAGCCTTCCCATCTGTTAAAGTAACAACAAAGATGTATGCAGATGAAAGACTTCCACAATAGGCTGTTAGATAATATGCATTAAAGAAAACAAATAAGGCATTTTATTTCGGTGATAGTAAAGGGTGCTGAATACAGGTTTGCCTACTCATGACTCAGCTAAAGTTCAAGCTCACATTCACAAAGGTACAATATCATCCTCATTATTTTGCAGCACGCCGAGCTTCACTAGCCATTTTACAATTTGAGCGGCATTTTCTCATTTGTCCCCAATTCTTCTACGACAACACAATAATGACAATTAAATGCATTAGGACATTGGCTACGTCAGACATACTATATCAATGCTGTTGTCAGAATCGTGAGTACATATGGAAAACTTCAAAATTTGTGCCAGAATCACAAGATACTGTAGGCTGATTTCTTCGTCAACTGAAACAGTCAATACACTGTACCACTGGTGAAGCATCAAATACTGTTTCTTGCTTTTGGGGTCCACCCATCCCCAGAGAGTATTCTGTCAAGAATGTTGTCATTAGCATGTATGAGTCTGAATTAACCATGACTTGCTAGACTGTATTGCTGAAGAATGTAATTAACTGTCGGAAATCCATCACTTGATTTTTCGTAACGCAGAACAATTTTTCCATGTGTTTCTGCATCGTGCACATTCCTGATTTCTTTTATTCCCCTACTGGTGGCTGTGCCTTCAGCTGGCCAGGCCCTTAGCTCTGGTGTTCTTTCCTATATTTCTTTACCTCTCCTACTTAAGACCACTCTTTAAAGCCTAACTCTTTCAGTCACTTGTCCTAATATCTTTGTTTGGCCCAGTGTCAATTTTTTTTCTGATAATGTTCCTAGCAAGCACGTCAGGATTTTATTAACATATAGTGCTATAGAAATACAAGCTTTTTTTGTTTATGGTCAAAATCCTTCAGATATTTGACATTATTTTTAAAAACAAACCTTCCAGCTCTACCTTGTATTAAATATTACCAACTAATAAATATTAGAAACAGGGAATCATAAATAAAATAAGAGATAAGTTACGAGGAAAAAGAGATGAATGCTGAAGCTAGCTGGAGGCATACGGACCAGATTTTGCATAATTTGTCAAAGGACTTGAATTTCCCTCTCAGCAACGATACTTGTTTTATACAATGTGTCCCCTTATTTCATTTAAGTAGTTGGTTTTGTGAAAGTTAGCTTCTTCCAAAAACATCTTTGCCCTAAAAACAGTTGATCATAAACTGGAGAAAGCAAACCAAACCAGTATTTAAGATCTTTCAAAAATATCAACACGTTGAAACCCGAGAAACTATTTCCACAATCCTATAAACTTCAACAAAGAAACACAAGTTTGACCCTAGAACAACTTCAAATTCAGGACTGCAGATGTTTGGAGTATTCAAGAAGGTAACTCACATCACTCATTTGACAGAACATTGGACAGGAATTTGTTCAGAAAATCCATGAAAGAATATAGGTGATGAATCTGGGCATATGGACATTTCCAGAATGTTAAAATATTCCTCTCAAGGTGCCTCATACTGGTACTCAATTCTAACAGTAAAAATAATGTCCATGTGACAACTCATATATTATTCATTCTTAGGATGTGGGTGTTGCAGGCTAGGCGAGCATTTATTGCCCATTATGAAATGCCCTGATGATAGTTGAGTCAACCACATTGCCTTGGGTCTGGAGTCACATGTAGGTCAGACCAGGTAAGGATGGCAGATTTCCTTCCCCTGAAGGACATCAGTGAAACAGATTTTGACAAAAAAATCAACAGTAGCAATATGGTTACTATTAGACTTCAAATATATTCCAGATTTTTTAGAAACATTGAATAAAGGAGCAGGAGTAGACTATTCAGTCCTTTAAGCCTGCTCCACTATTCAATACAATCGCGACTGATCATTCAACTTAATTCACTATTTCTGCTTTCTTCTCTTATTCTTCGATCCTTTAGCCCTAAGTACTCCACATCTTTCTTGAAGGTCTTCGGTGTTCTAGTGTTACCAATTTCTTGTGGCCAAGAATTCCACAGGCACAAAGTTGAGTGAAGCAATTTCTCCTCATCTCTGGCTGTAAAGATCTACCCCTTATCTTTCGACAGTGACCTGTGGTTTTGGATTCCCCAGTTGTTGGGAGTGTCCTTCCTGCTTGACTATACCTAATCCTCTCAGAATTGCATTAGTTTTTATGAGATCCCCTCTTAATTTTCTAAACTCTAGTGAATATAAGCCTAATAGATCCGCTTTTTCCTCCCTGTGCTTCAGTCCTGCCATCTGAGGAATCAGTCTGCTAATCCTACTTTGCATTACCTCAATAACCAGAACATCCTTCCTCAGATAAGGAGATCAGAATTGCACACAATATTCCAGGTATGGTATTGCCGAGGCCTGGTACAGTTACAGAAAGACATCCCTGCTCCTGCCCTCAATTTGTCTCATTACAAAGACCAACGTTCCATTTGTCTTTTTCACCACCTGCTGCACCTTCCTGTTTATTTACAGTGACTAGTGTACAAGGACACTCAAGTCCTGTTGCACCTCCTCCTTTCCCAAATCTATCCCCATTCAGATAATAATGCACATTCCTGTTTTTCCTACCAAAGTGGATAACCTCATATTATCCACAATATACTGCACCTGCCATGTATTTACTCACTTACTTAATGTGTTCAAATCACAACCTTTGTTGCATCCTCCTCACATCATATCCTCCTATCCAAATTATGCCATATACAAACTTGAAGATATAAAACGTGAGGTTGTTGACTTGCTCGCTGAGCTGGCTTGATTTTGTCCAGACGTTTTGTCACCATGCTAGGTGACATCATCAGTGAAGCCTCTGATGAAGCGATGTTATTCTACTCCGCTTGGAATTTATACTTTCTGGTCCGTTATGGTGGGTGCTGTCAATTCTGGTTTTGATCTGTATGGGTTTGTATATGGGGTTCAATTCGATATATATTTGTTGATTGAAGTATGGATGGAGAACCTTGCCTCTAGAAATTCCCATGCGTGTCTATTTTTGGCTTGGGCTACTATGGTTACTTTGTCCCAGTTAAACTGATGGCCTTCGTTGTCTGAATGTGCTGATGTTAAGGAGAATTTGTCATGACATTTTGCTGCTAGCTGATGTTCATGTATTCTGATGGCTAGTTTCCTTTCTGTCAGTCCGATGTAATATTTGTGGCAGTCGTTGCATGGTATTTTGTAAACCTTGGTTCTACATGTTGTGGGAATGGGATCTTTAATCCTTGTAAACATTTGTCATAGAGGGGCTGTGGGCTTGTGGGCCACCATGATTCCTAGTGGTCTTAGGAGTCTTGTTGTCAGTTCCAATGTGTTCTTGATGTAAGGAAATGTGGTCAGTGTGTTAGGTCATACTGTGTCCTCCTGTTGTTGTCTGTTTTGTAGGCATCTGTGGATGAGGTTGCGGGGATATCATTTAAAGTGAGACGCTTGTATAAGTGCTCTTCCGCTTTCCTGCGTAGTTCCGGAGTGTTGCAGTGTGTGCTGGTCCATTTAAATAAAGTCCTAATGCAACTGTGTTTGTGGATGTTCGGGTGGTTGCTGTGGAAGTTACAAACACTTATAAGGATTAAAGATCCCATTCCCACAACATGCAGAACCAAGGTTTACAAAATACCATGCAACGACTGCCACAAATATTACATCGGACTGACAGAAAGGAAACTAGCCATCAGAATGCATGAACATCAGCTAGCAGCAAAATGTCATGATGAATTCTCCTTAATATCAGCACATTCAGACAATGAAGGCCATCAATTTAACTGGGACAGAGTAACCACAATAGCCCAAGCCAAACATAGACACGCACAGGAATTTCTAGAGGCGAGGTTCTCCACCCATACTTCAATCAACAAACATATAGGATTGGACCCAAGATATAAACCGATACAGATCAAAACTGGAAATGACAGTACTCACCATAATGGACCGGACAGTATAAATTCCAAGTGGAGGAGAATAAGATCGCTTTATCAGAGGCTCCACTGATGAAGTCAACTAGCATATGATGAAACGTCTGGACAAGCCACTTGGAAAAAGATCTATTTACTCCTACCCTTTGTTTCCTGTCTGCCAGTAGTTTACAATCCATTGCAGTACATAACCTCCAATCCCATGCTCCTTAATTTTGCATGCTAAGTACTTAGGTGGTGGAACCTTATCAAAAGCCTTCTAAAAATCCAAGAACATCTCATCCACTGACTTCCCCTTATCCACTCTATTAGTGACAACCACAAAATTTTCCAGCAGATTTGTCGAGCATAACTTCCTCTTTGTAAATCCATCCGGATTCTCTGATCCTGTCACGATCTTCAAAGTGCTATACTATTTTCCTTTATAATAGATTCTGGCATTTTTCCACAACCAATGACCTGAAGTTTTGGATGACTAGTTCAGTGACATTATCATTATGCCACCCTTCTCTTTAGATATGAATATCATTATATAGTTTGTAACCCACCAATTGCTTACACTACTATTACTTAATGAAACAATACATTCAACTAGTTCACCAAACAATATGATACAAAAGTTATAATTTGTGCTCAGATATTCAAATATTAAAGGTCAATTTACTTAAGGTAAATTAAATATTCAATACAGTTTATATCGGTATAAATATTTCTCTTTCCATCTGTGCTCAAAGAATTACAGAGAATTTGAATTTAGTCATCATTAAGCAGTTCATTTGAAGTAAATGTGCATCATTCAATTTACCCAAAAATGGTTTAGGTATTCTCCACTGAATTATATCCTCCTCTTTTCTCTATTACTGTAAAAGCAAAGTGATCTGTAATCTTTCTCTCCTGCTCTGTTCAAGAGGTAACTTAATCCGGAAACAAATTTTTAACCTTCCTTTCAACTGATAAAGTCAGTTTTAATTCTGTAATTAACCAGCAAATTGAGTTCAGTATGCTTAAGGTGGCAGAGCTGTTTATCCAAAAGGAATAAAGATGAAAAGGAACAATGTAAAACAGAAGGATTCAGTTTGGGTTTGTCCCTAATAAATTGAATAAAACAAACACTATCATAATTGTATCTCTCCCCACTTATTCAACACCAAAAAATATTCACTCGCAAATCTAACATTTATATCTAGACACATCATGCTGAACTTTCCAGAGCTCTAAGGAAATTAGGTGGAAGCCCAGCTGGGATTGTTCCCCAGTGCTTCCTGCCTTTTGGGAGCTTTCCTAGAGATGGGTTGGAAATGGGGCTGTCTGCCCATTCTAAGGAAGTGGGTGGCCAATTAGTCCAATTAATGCCACCATTAGGGGGCTACATTGTACCAAGGCCAACATGTTACTGCAGGCAGATGGACCTCAGTGAAGGCTGCAACTTCTACCAAGGCCAATGGGACAATCAGATTTGGAGGTTCCACGCACTAATGATGGAGCCTTGGAGATGACAGACCAGAGGCTCATCAGTAAACACACACATGGAAGGGTTTCCTCTCCTGCCTGATGGGTTGTACTGTTTTTAGGCTGAAAGAATGCCTTGCTTGCCTGTCTGCCTCAGCAGCAGAGACCACTTCCACTGGAGCTGGCAGTCTGACATTGCAGTGGGCCTTCTGATTGGACTTGTAACATTAGGACCTGGCCACACAGAGGAAACCCTCTGAACAATCGTGCTAATTAGCTCATTGACAATACTAATGGACTGTAGAGGCCCTCATCATCTTAATGCTGGGGTCATGATGCCCACCAGAAATTCCAGCGGCATTTCTGTTTTATGTCTTGAGAGTAATTTTGGCTCTGTTTGATCAAAGTGGGTTGGAAATGAAAGTTAGACCACAAATTAGTATCAGGAGTAGTGACATATCAGTGTTGCAGCATTCTCTGGGTACCCAGATCTGACAACACAGGAATGAGCCTTCAAGATTGAGCAGCACATTGTGCATGCCATTGGCATCTCCGAGGATGAGGTGTCGACACAGGGCCCTAGCACTGTGAAGGAGAGGAGTTCCAGGAAAATTAAGTAGAAACTGATGATAGTACTGGAATCAGGCAGCTCTCAGAGGACCTTGGAGCCTGGGAATACTTGGTGGGAGGGTGAGCGTGAGGAGGTTGTCTGGGAACACTGGAAGGGATTCCAACATAGTAAAGCACAGATCGGACCCCTTGAGACTAAGATGACCTAAGATCTGTTGCACAGGATAAAAAAGTTGTCACACATTCCACTGATACCTGCAAAGGCAAAATTTCCCCAGTATTTCATAAATGAGAGCTGTGGCATTGTGTGTTACAGTCGGCGCATGTAACGTTGGGATTGTGTCCTTTAAGAGGTGAGCCAAATGATACTGTTGCATGTTCAGCCAGTGCTCATGGGCTTATTCAGAACTGTTTAAGCTGTTATACATAGGCAAAGTTTTGGAATAAAACCTCCCCATTGGGTTGCAGCAAACAATGAGTTTGTGTGTTCTTAGTTCTGACTGGAGCCGAGTAACTGCCCTGTGCAGAATCTGTACACACAAGAGTGACTTCAGAGTATGTATGCATCAATACTGCCCGTTAACAAATTAAACACATTTCTTGAACTAGAGTTCATTGTGAAGGTTAGTTCAAGAAAGCAAAGGGTATGTATCATCACTATTCTGTAGTCCATGCATGAGAGAAATGGCAGTTACTATCAGTACCTCTAGGTAGCAGGAGTGAGACCCCCTGGCGCAGACACAGAGCAGTTCATTTTCTCATAAATCTATTTCTTCTAGGGGTGCTCAGAGCGTATGAAATGATGGATTCTACTCCAATGCCAGGATGCTATGCCATGTTACATTGTTTAGCTGCTTGTTCCAGTAATTCCTGCTGCAGAAAGTTTTGAAAATGATTGCTAAGTTATGCAGTGCACTTATCTGTTGGTATGGGGGAGGTGTAGTCCTCAAGTATATCATCCTGCCGACCAATCTTAACCTGAACATAACAGTGAGAGCTGGCAGGGTCTTTCTCTATATAGCAACAAAACTAAGGCAAATGCTAACCTTATCCAATGTCAATACGTAACACTCTTAACTAGTTATCACTGGTTAGCAAGCAAAAGTGGAATTCTGACAAATTTTTACACTCCTTAGCCATAGGCTGTTGAAGCACATAGTACCACTTGAGATCAGGTAACAGTTGGGATTGGTCATTGAGACTTTCCGATTGAATAGTTCAGTCTAGCTGCAGATAATATGTTTGCCTAATGATCTCGGAGAATGGAGCTTGTATTTAACGACTAATGTCCATTTTCTTCTTGCCTTTTCTTTGAGCACTTGGTGATCTCTTGGATTCCACTTTAGAATATCTTACCTGTCAATTTAGGGAAACCCTCACAGTTAATGCCTGGTTTCCATCCAGCATCTCCTCCTGTCACAAAACTAAAAGGAGTGAACTTAACCGTGAAATTCTGAGTATTAACCTGGGCATTGTGACCAGCACCAAATACTGATTGAATACTGACCATTAGTGGTTTGACACATTAAAATCTTTTCATCTGTTGCTGACAAGATTACCAAAACCATCTCTTAACAATGTATTTCACAAATTCTGTGTCTTATTATGTGTCATTGCTACTGTGCTGACAGCATTATTGCTGTCTTTGTTTGCGAAAAGAAATTGTAAGTGACGTTTCCTTCTCAGGCCCATGTTCACTGACATTAATTTTCTCACACTCTCTGGTTCAATCTCTCCATCTTTCAAAACCACTGTCATCTGTCGTCAAAGTATATATTTTCATTCCTCCATAATTTCCTACTGCATCTCCGGCATTCTCCTTCTAAATTCCTGGAAAATGCGTTTTGTTTGCATTACTGTCTGTCAAAGCACTCCGATCAAGCTTCTGTGCCGCTCACAACATTGGTCACATTTACCAGTGACATCTTATATGAGTGATCATCATTCCTCTTTGAGCTCTGCCCCGTGCCCCTTAATATTTTTGACGATTTGATTCGCATCAAATAACTCTCCTCCACAGCACACATCGGCAGTGGTAGTGTTCTTTGCTGGTTCCAACCTGCCACACTATAGTCATTGTAGCACCTCAAATGGGTTTTCATTTTGAGGTTAAATAATTTCCTTGGGCATGTCACTGGATTCCATCCTTAGCAACTTCCTCTTATTTAACATTAATTTGTGATACTGAGCCTTTTTTTTTGTTTTGTTTTCTTTTGTTTTCTGCCTCTGTCTTTAGCCTCATGGCTCTTGCCACTCTTGTGAGCTACACAGCTAATATTAACACCTGGTGGCTGCCATGGAGAGCCAGATGTGCAGACAGACCTACGCTCCATCTCTTTGGCAACTGGTCCCTAACACCAATGGCAAGGTGACAGGCGCACAGGGGATCTTGACCTCACACTAGGTGTGCCTTCCTCACAAGGAAACACGGCAGTGCCAGAAAGCATCCTAAGTCACTGGGAGGAAGGCCCTTTGGAGGTCACCTCATGGGATATTCCAGAGGAGACTGATGAAGATTTCACCCACTGTCTCCATTTCTATTACTGCTGACCTTGGCAATCTCCACCGGCTTCCCAAATTCTATTGAATCATTTTTCTTGGCCTTGCCCTCAGATCTCTTCATGGCTTCATCATTCTCTACCTCCTTGGCATCCTCCAGTCCTATAATACCTGGTTACTTCTCTGTCTCACAATTTTAACTCCACCATTGATAGTTACACCCTCAGCCACCTTCCCATTGTCCTGTACCTCCTTGCCTCAATATTGTGACCTTTCCAGCTCCAACCTTACCTTCAAAAATATCAGTGTAAAATGTCATCACCATATTTGTTCCTCCTCTTGTTCTTGTGGCCCCGTCAATGAGCACCAACAGAACACTTAGTGGTTTGTGTTTATTTTTTACTGAAACTACTCACAGATGTTATCACATATCCCTGAAGTCGATGGGATTTGAACCCAGGCCTCCTACTGCAGAGGTAGTGATATTACCATTACACCACAAGAACCCTGAAGTATTTAATGACATACTTCTATAAATGATGACAGTATTCGCGTCGGCATTCTTTTTCAATGGAAAGAAAGAGACAGTTGCTGTCTGAACAATGATTCATAAATAAGAAGTGAAACAATCCTAAATGTTTTAAGCCCATATCTTGCCAGCTGCTGTAAGAGAAACGTATTTGAGGGATAGCTTTAATACCGACCCTGGTAAAACAAAAGAGAAGCAGCTTCAGTTGACTGTAGGGCAGACAGCAAGTAGATGGCAAACCACTTGGGAGGGACAAATAATTTTAGAAGCAGAAGAAAATTCACAGATTGCAAAAAAATTTCATATAAATTTAACATACTCAGATCTTGTTGAAATTTCTTATTAATTACCATATTTAAACAAAATCTGAATATTTGTGGTAAATGAAATAAGACTTCAAATTGAAAGAAAAGCTACCTGCCAACATTGTATCTAATTCTGATATACTAAATAGTTAGCTGTGGCTTCCTATTCATCAGTTATAGTTTTGCAGCCAAAGTAAAGATACTTTTGTATATTTAATAAGTAAATAACATTATTTTAGTACAAGTGCTAATGTGGGGCAAATCACATTTAGAGTCATGGAGCCATAGAATTGTACAGCAGGGAAATGGACCCTTCAGTCCAACTCATCTATGCCAACCAGATGTCCTAAACTTATCTGGTCCCATTTGCCAGCATTTGGCCCATAACCCTCTAAACATTTCCCATACATGTATCCATCCAGCTGCCTTTTAAATGTTGTGATTGTACGAGGCTCCACTTCTTTCTCTGGCAGCTCATTCCATACATGCACCACCCTTTGTGTGAAAAAGTTGTCACTTCTATATCTTTCTCCTCTGATCTTAAATCTTTACACTTAGTTTTAGACTCCTCCTCCCCTGGGAAAAAAAGACCTTGACTGTTCACCCTATCCATGCCCTTCATGATTTTATAAACCTTGATAAGGTTACTCCTCAGCCTCTGATGCTCAAGGGGAAAATAGCCCCAGCCTATGAAGAATCTCTCTATGGCTCAAACTCTCCAACTCCAGCATCACTTCAGTAAAGCTTTTATTATAAGTAAAGGTTAACAAGTAATCTTTATTAAAATTCTTAGCATTTAATTTTGTGAATGTATTTTACCTGCGTAAAATATACTAAACAATGAAATGAAAATAATTTGCCATAGAACCAATACTCAGGTACACAGACAATGAATAATGAGGAAGGAGGAAATATCAGAATTGTGCTTTTTCTGAAGAACTTATTACTCAATATTGACTAAATTCCCCATTGACTGTTCTCCTTAACACATTTGAATAATGTAATATTAAAATAAATTATTATTTAAATATTAGTCTCCATGGGACTATTAAATATCGAGGTGAAATTAATTCTTACTGCAATAGCATGGCATTCAACTCTTCACATCTTCATCAGTGACTGTGATTGTCATGATTTTCAGTTTCTAAAATGATATTGAAATGAATTTATAGATCCATGTAACTTTTCTTCTGTTTAACTTTGGACGTTAAATAGAATTTATTGCATTTCCATCAATGCTACTGCAACGTAAATGTGAGAGTGACTTGGTCTTTGTTGGTGTAAAGTAGGATAAAGCAAACTGAATGTACATGAAGCTTTCCATTCAAAGTCTCGCCATTCCAATGGCATCAAAAATATAGGAGCATATGAAAACAAAGCCCTTACAATGACATTCATTGCTTGACTCACCAAATCAAAGAAACTACTGAGTGATCAATTCCTAGTAACAAATAGGCAGTATTACTCTGAGCCTGTCCCAATAACCACGAAATTGGTTATATCAGAATTTGAAGCTCGGAAGAAACAAAGCTGAGAGCTGACTGTTCATGGCACTCCTGTTGCTAGGTCCACTTGAACACATCAACCACAAATTACTTTACCATCCATTCCACTGAAGGCATTTTCAGCATATTTGGGCTTCTCAAGCTCAATGGGACACTCAGTGCAATCTGGGCTGTCCTTATTGGTTCACAGTAACAGGAGGCATGACCCTCCCAGTATGACTATAAGATAGCAAATTTGCTGATGCAATATGTATTGTGTCCCACACTTAAAATCCAAAAAAAGTTTACTTATTCGCTCACAGGTTGTGGACTTTGTTACCCCTCCCTAATTGCTATTATGGAGCTGCTAATGAGTTGCTATCTGTAAGTGGCCACCTCACGAATATAGAGCTAACGCTGGGGCACAAAACTCAGTCAAAAATAAACCCTCCCCACCCTGAGTCCACAGAAAGGCTATAAGTTTTTTATTGGATGGCATTCATAGGTGATAGAGTGCCCATCTATGACTGGTAAATTACTAGCAATGTTGGGAGAGACACTACCTCTTAACAATCTAGATTCTTTAAAGGTGGACAATCCATCCACCACTGACCCTGTTGTTGATAAAATATGAGCAGAGGAGGGAAGGGCAATGAGAATGATATTCTCCTTCCATTCCATCTAATGTTTCAAATTCCCCATTTCCAAATATTCTCCTGGAGTGGAAAGAAGCCGGAAATTGCGGGCACCATCTTCAAAATGGGATAGAGAGAGTGTAATTGGGGTAGAGAAGAAAAGGAACATAGGTGTACTGGTATACAACTCACTAAAACTAATAAAACAGGCTAATATGGCTGTCAAAAATCAAGAACACAAGCATTAGGGTTCATTTTGAGAATGACATAAATGAAAAGCTGATAAGTTGTAGTAAAGTTGAAGAAATCTTGGAATACCATTTACAGTACTGTGCACTGTCCTGATCTCCATATTATAAAAGTAGAAGAAAGTATAAAAAGATTTGCAAGGATGATACCAATACTTATCTTTTAGGAAGGATTCAATAGATTGTGTTTTTTTTTTTTCCTTTAGCAGACAGAAGGCTGATGGGTGACCTGACAGAGGACTTTAAGCTCATGAAAGGATTAGATTGAGTCAATATGGAGAAGATTGTCAAGGATTTGAAAATTAGTGACAGTAGTTATAACAGTCACTAATAAATCCAGAAGGGATTTCAGGAAAGTTTTCTTTACCTGGAGTGATTGGAATAAAGAACTTGCTACCATAGGAGTTAGTTGAATTAAAGAAAAAATGTGCAAGCATTTTAGAAAAGCTAGGTAAATGCACAAAAGGAGAAAGGAACTGAAGGAGACACCAATAGCATTCGATGAAGAGGAGTGGGAAGATGCACATGAGGTGTATGAACACAAGGATGTACCCAACGGGCTGGATGATCTCTTTCTGTGCTGGATGTTCTATGTATAAGCTTCCAAGTCAGTTGGCATGTCTGAATTGATAGTGGCTAAAAGGCAGCAGATTTTAGGAGAGGTAGAAACCGAATTCCATCATGATGTTAAAGAAAGAGCAAGGTGATCAAATCTGGGAACAAAATACTTAGGGGTACGTTACTTTTCAAAAGGACAGGCAGGAAGGAAAAAGTGGTGAGGTAGCATTGTTAGCATAAGATGGAATAAGTACAATAGCAAGAAACAATCTGGATCGGAAGAGGTAGAATCTATATGGGAGGAGGCAAGGAACAAAAAGACGAAGAAGTCATTGGTAGGAATGGTTTCTTGGCCCCCTAATAGTAGCTGTATGATGGGACAGAGATGAGTGTAATCAGAGAATTGAGAATGATTTTATAAAAGCAACAAAAGCCAATCAAAAAAAGGGAGAAAATAAACTTTGAAGGCAACCTTGCAAATAATATCAAGAGGGACAGGAAAAGCTTCTTTAAATGTATAAAAGGCAAAGAAAAGCCAAAGTGAACATAATTTTCTGATGAAAGGTCTAGGCCCGAAACATCAAGCTTTCCTGCTCCTATGATGCTGCTTGGCCTGCTGTGTTCATCCAGCTCCACACCTTGTTATCCCAAAGTGAACATATGCGTCTTAGAAAGTGAGGCTGAGGAAATGATGTGCAACCAGGAAATGGCAAAGGATTTACTAAATACTTTGCATCGGTCTTCATAGTAGAAGATGCATTCCAAAAATACTAAATATTCAAGGGGCAAAAAGAGGAGAGGAAATAAATTCAATTACTATCACTTGAGCAAAATTGCTAAGGAATCTAACAGGGTGAAGACTGATAAGTCCCTTGGACTGATAGGATTCTAGAAGGTTAACAGAAAGAGCTACAGAGATAGTGAATGAGAGATAAAAGGTACTGCAGATGCTGGAGAATCCGAGATAACAAGGCGTGGGGCTGGATGAACACAGCAGGCCAAGCAGCATCATAGGAGCAGGAAAACTTGACCTTTCGGGCCCAGACCCCAACAATAACCAAAAAAGAATCCCCCTCGTCCTCACATACCACCCCACCAACCTCCGGATCCAACACATCATCCTCCAACACTTCCGCCATCTGCAATCAGACCCCACTACCAAAGACATTTTTCCCTCCCCACCCTTATCTGCCTTCCGGAGGGACTACCTCCGCGACTCCCTTGTCCGCTCCACACTCCCCTCCAGCCCCACCACACCCGGCACTTTTCCCTGCAACCACAGGAAGTGCTACACCTGCCCCCACACCTCCTCCCTCACCCCAATCCCAGGCCCCAAGAAGACTTTCCACATCAGACAGATGTTCACCTGTACATCTGCCAATGTGGTATACTGCATCCGCTGTACCCGTTGCGGCTTCCTCTACATCGGGGAAACCAAGAAGAGGCTTTGCAGAACACCTGTGCTCAGTTCGCAACAAACAATTGCACCTCCCAGACGCGAACCATTTCAACCCTCCCATTCCTCAGACGACATGTCCATCCTGGGCCTCCTGCAATGCCACAATGATGCCACCCGAGGGCTGCAGGAACAGCAAATCATGTTCAGCTGGGAACCCTGCAGCCCAATGGTATCAATGTGGATTTCACAAGCTTCAAAATCTCCCCTCCCCCAACCGCATCCCAAAACCAGCCCAGCTCATCTCCACCTCTCTAACCTGTTTTTCCTCTCACCTATCCCCTCCTCCCACCTCAAGCCCCACACCCATCTCCTATCTACTAACATCATCCCGCCCCCTTGATCTATCTGTCCTCCCTGGACTGACCTATCTCCTCCCTACCCCCCCACCTACACTCATCTTTACTGGCTCCATCCCCGCCTCTTCGACTTGTCTGCCTCCTCTCCATCTATCCTCTCCTCTATCCATCCTCTATTCGCCTCCCCCTATCTCCCTATTTATTTCAGAACCCTCTTCCCCTCCCCCATTTCTGATGATGGTTCTAGGCCCGAAACGTCAAGTTTTCCTGCTCCTATGATGCTGCTTAGCCTGCTGTGTTCATCCAGCCCCACGCCTTGTTATATCAGAGATAGTGAATGTATTGGTTGTGATCTTCCAAGAATTCTTGGATTGGAAAAGTTTCAGAGGATTGGAAAACTGGAAATGTAACACTCCTACTTAAAAAAAAGGAAGGAGAAATTAAAAAAATCAGGCAACTATAGGCCAGTTGGCTTAACATCTCTTGTTGCAAAAATGTTCCAGTCTTTTATAAAGCTGTAATAGCAGAACATTCAGAAACACAGAATAAGATTATATCGAGTAAGCATGGCTTCATGAATGAGAAGTCATGCCAAACAAATTTGTGAGAATTCCTTGAGTGGGCAACAGGATAAAGGGGAAGGAGTGCATGTATTATATTTGGATTTTCAGAAGACATTTGATAAGGTACAAAACCTTAGACTGGTTAATAAGGTAAGAGTCTGTGGTGTTGGAAGTAGGAAACTAACATGGTTAGAGGATTGGCTACCTCATCAAAGACAGAGAGTTGGGACAAATGGTGCATTTTCAGGTTGATATTCTGTAATGAGTACAGTACCTCAAGGATCAGTGCTGGGTCAATAGTTATTGATATCATATAGTAATGATTTAGATGATGAAAGTGAATGTACTATAGCCAAGAATGCATATGACACAAACATAGGTGAGAAGGAAAGTGGTGAGGATGACACAAAAGGTCTTTCGAGTAACACAGATAGGTTAAGTGATGGGGACAATTACTTGGCAAATGTGAAGATATACACTTTGACAGGAAAAATAGAGAAACTGAATATTATTTTAATGGAGAAAGACTGCAAAAAGCTACAGAACAGAAGGTTTTGACAGCCTTTGTCTATGAATCACAAAATGCTAATATCAAAGCTCACCAGGTAATAGCAAAGGTAAATGGCATGTTGCACTTACTTCAAAGGGAACAGAGTATAAATGTAGGGAGGTTTTGCTAAAGCTAAAGACGGCATTAGTCAGACCACAGCTGGAATACTGTGAATAATTTTGGGTCTTTTATCTAGGGGAAAGATGTATTGGCACTGCTGGCAGACCATAGAAGGTTGTCCAGACAGAGATGAGTGGAAATTTCTTCCAGAATTCTTTACTGCAGACTGTTGTTGAGCTTGGTTGTTCATTGAATATATTCAAGGCTGAGACAGACAGCTTCTTAATGTGAGGGAAAGAAGAGTTAATGGAAAAGGGAGGAAAATGGAGTTGAGGATTATCTGATTAGCAATGGTCTCATTGAACCGTGCAGCAGACATGATGGGCTGAAAGGCCTTTCTCTGTTCCAACATCTCATGGTGTTGAGAAACAGTGACATGATAAATTTAAAGAAGCCAAAAATTTCTGGGGATATATACTGAGATGTGAAGGTTGAGAGAAATGCAAAGAAGAAAAATACAAGTAGGGAGAGAAAGAGTGAAAAAATAAAACAGAAACATATTTATAAACCATCTCAAGAACCAGCAATAAGAATCAGCATAGGTGTTTTGGGTCTAAAGGAAGAACCTTGCAAGAGAAATTAAAAAAGTGTTTTTGACAGACAGAACAAAAGCATAAAAAGGAAGAAAATTCTTTCTGTTGCTCAGCAGGAAGACAGCAATATCACTGGGTTAGAATATAAAGATAAACACCCTGTCTTACTAGGACAATATGGGGAAATGGAGAGAGCTGTTTAGTGCAAGGATGAAGAAATATTGAGAAAGTTAAGGTCATATGAGTGTGGATGAGAAAGGGAGATTGGGACAGAAAGAAAGAAGGTAATCTTTTGTAGGTGACATCTCTAGTTCTGCTGGAAGTGAAGGAAACAGTTGCTGACAATCTATTCTTTGATTCAGTCTGTGCTGCAGCAGAAGATCCATAAGTATGGAATTATATTGGGAAGAAATTAATCAAATAAATAAATTCTTATCCTTTCACCAGTACAATATAATTTTTCAACATTTCAATTTTAGCCCACGCTGTTAACTTCAAGCTTTAAATGAGTGCGGCATACCTAAAATAACTACAACTCGATGCAAAGGTTCCTTTGTTTAACAGTATACAGCCACAACCAATGGACTGAAATAAAACCTTCAGAGATTCTACAGAATCTTTCATTCATAAAATAGCAAGCAAGCAATGGGTTTGAAACTACAGAGCTTTTACCCACCTGCAAATATTTGTGAATGTGCCATGATGCCTGTTTTCCATCGTTCACAGACTCGACGGTGGTGTTAGCCAAACCGGCGATGTCACCACCTGCAAAAACCCAAGGCTCGCTCGTCTGCATGGTCTCTGTGTCAACATTCAGGAAGCCCCATCTGTTAAACCTGATGTTAGTCATGGCCTCTTTCACTGCAATAAAGGTAATCAGTAAACCAAAATAAGGCCATGATCTGGCAAATCAGCACAAAGCAAGCCAGGTCTCATCTACAGCTTGTTAGTATATTTATCACCGAGATCTGTGGAACAGAAACAGGCCCTTCAACCCATCATGTCCATGCCAGTCAAAAGCAACCATTGGTTTTCTAATCCCATTATTCTAATTTATATTTCTAATTGCTTCTAATGTGTTGAATTTAAGGAATGAAGTTGTCGGGAAATGTAGTTCAAATTTCATCTACTGAGATCTACATGGCAAATAAGTTCTGAGGCAAATGCATTCTACATGCATGTAGCAAACAGTTTTTACTCAGCTCTGTTAGCACTATAACTCCGATTTATCGATAATACATAGCTTGAGTGAAATATCTATAAATTAGCTGAGAGAAAAAAGACAGAAATTAGGAAATCACAGTTCAATTTGTGTTCTCATTTCATTAAATTTGTCTCCAGTCTGAAGCTTTGCTGCTTCATTAGGCCTGGAAGAAGGGATTTTCGAACCACGGAATTGACCTTGACATCAGGGCCAAATGGCAGTCCTGAACTTGCACATCCTGGTGTTGAAGCTGCTGTGTTATGTTCCAAGAGATGGTGTCCAAATTGGCTGCCTCTGTGATTGCCATCCTGTTAAGAAACCTGGACAGTTTCCTGTTAAGCGTTAATGGTTTAAGTGTATGACAGGTTGTAAATGCTCTGACAAGGGAAAGGCTTGAAATGATAACCTCATCTTACTCTTTCTACAGAAGCTACCTGGCCTGCTGACTATTTCCAGCACTTTCAGTTCATCAGTCTGATCTCAAGCACCGACAAGTATTTTAACATAGAAACATAAGAAATAATTGCATGAGTGGATTATGCGGCCCTTCGAGCCTGCACAAACATTGAATAAGATCACGGCTGAACATGCAATTTCAGTAATGAAGAAGGGTCTAGGCCCAAAACATCAGCTTTCCTGCTCCTCTGATGCTGCTTGGCCTGCTGTGTTCACCCAGCTCTACACCTTGTTATCTCATGCAATTTCAGTATCTCAATCCCGCTTTCCCACAATACTCCTTGATCCCTTTAGCTGCAAAGGTCATATCCAGCTCCCTTTGAATATATCTAATGAACAGCTTTCTGTGGTAGAGAGTTCCATAGGTTCACAACTCTCTGAACGATGAAATTCATCCTCAACTCAGTTCTGAATGGAAGGTCGAATTTGAATACAGAATACAGGGTTAATGGCAGGATTCTTGGCAGTGTGGAGGAACAGAGGGATCTTGGGGTCCTTGTCCATAGATCCCTCAAAGTTGCTACCCAAGTTGATAGGGCTGGAAAGAAGGCGTATGGTGTGTTGGCTTTCTTTG
Organism: Ginglymostoma cirratum; assembly: GCA_024137785.1. Classification (NCBI taxonomy): domain Eukaryota; kingdom Metazoa; phylum Chordata; class Chondrichthyes; order Orectolobiformes; family Ginglymostomatidae; genus Ginglymostoma; species Ginglymostoma cirratum. Next base: position 2,400,379 of record JAHRHZ010000273.1, on the reverse strand, counting down.
GCAGGGGAATTGAGTTTAAGAGCCATGAGGTTATGCTGCAACCCTATAAAACTGTGGTTAGACCACATTTCAAATATTGTGTTCAGTTCTGGTCACCTCATTATAGGAAAGATGTGGAAGCTTTAGAGAGGGTGCAGAGATTTACCAGGATCCTGCCTGGACTGGAGGGCAGGTCTTATGAGGAAAGGTTGAGGGAGCTAGGGCTTTTTTCATTGGAGCGAAGAAAGATGAGAGTTGGCTTGACAGAGGTGTACAAGGTGTTACGAGGCCTAGATAGAGTGGATAGTCAGAGAATTTTTTCCCAGGGCGGAAGTGACTATTACAAGGGGGCATAATTTTAAGGTGATTGGAGGAAAGTATATGGAAGGTGTCAGAGGTAAGTTCTTTATACAGATAGTGGTGGGTGTGTGGAATGTGCTGACGGCAGTGGTAATGGAGTCAGATACATTAGAGACTTTTAAGCGACTCTTGGATAGGTACATGGATGATAGTAAAATGTCGGGTATGCAGGGTAGTTTGACCTTAGTAGGATAATAGGTCGGCACAACATTGTGGGCTGAAGGGCCTGTACTGTGCTGTACTGTTCTATGTTCTATGTTCTATGAATGGCTTACTCCTTGTTCTAAGACTGTGACCCCGAGTTCGGGTTTTCCCCAACATCGGGAACATTCTTCCCACATCTAGCCTGTCCAGTCCCATCAGGATTTTATATGTTTCTGTGAGTTACCCCCTCATTCTTCTAAATTCCGGAGATGTCCCCGTGTAACAGTCATTTCTGCCCTGGAAAAAAAAGTCCCTGACTATCCATTCTATCTAGGCCTGTCATCACCTTGTACCTTCTAAATTCCAGAGATTACATGCCCAGTCGATCCAGTCTTTCATATGTCAGTCCTGCCATCTCATGAATCGGTCTGGTGAACTTTTGCCAGGCTCCCTCAATAGTAAGAATGTCCTTTTTCAGACACCAAAACTACACATGATATACAAGGTAACAAGGTGTGGAGCTGGATGAACACAGCAGGCCAAGCAGCATCATAGGAGCAGGAAAGCTTGACGTTTTGGGCCTACACTCTTCATCAGAAATGGGGGAGGGGAAGAGGGTTCTGAAATAAATAGGGAGAGAGGGGGAGGCGGATAGAGGATAGGTGGAGAGGAGGCAGACAAGTCAAAGAGGCGGGGATGGAGCCAGTAAAGATGAGTGTGGATGGGGGGCTAGGGAGGAGATAGGTCAGTCCAGGGAGGACGGACAGGTCAAGGGGGGGGCGGGATGAGGTTAGTAGATAGGAGATGGGTGTGGGGCTTGAGGTGGGAGGAGGGGATAGGTGAGAGGAAGAACAGGTTAGGGAGGCGGGGACAAGCTGGGCTGGTTTTGGGATGCTGTTGGGGGAGGGGAGATTTTGAAGCTTGTCTCCCTAACCTGTTCTTCCTCTCACCTATCCCCTTCTCCCACCTCAAGTCCCACCCCCATCTCCTATCCACTAACCTCATCCCACCCCCTGGACTGACCAATCTCCTCCCTACTTCCCCACCTACACTCACTTTTACTGGCTCCATCCCCGCCCCTTTGACTTGTCTGCCTCCTCTCCATCTATCCTCTCCTCTATCCATCTTCTGTCCGCATTCCCCTCTCTTCCTATTTATTTCAGAACCCTCTTCCCCTCCCCCATTTCTGATGAAGGGCCTAGGCCCGAAACGTCAAGCTTTCCTGCTCCTATGATCCTGCTTGGCCTTCTGTGTTCATCCAGCTCCACACCTTGTTATCTCGGATTCTCCAGCATCTGCAGTACCTATTATCTCTGATATACAAGGTATTGCCTCACCAAGGCTACTTATAACTGCAGCAAGACATCAAGTTCTGAGGAAGGGTCACCGGACCCAAAACGTTAACTCTGTTTTCTCCTCCACAGATGTTGCCAGACCTGCTGAGCTTTTCCAGCAACTTTGTTTTTGTTCCTGATTTACAGCATCCGCAGTTCTTTTGTTTTTTATCATTACTGTGATACTCAAATCCTCTCGCTATGAAGGCCAGCATGCCATTAGCTTTCCCCACCCTCTGCTGCACCTGCATGTCAACCTTCAGCGACTGTTCCATCATGATACCCAGGTCTCACTGCGGCTCGCCTTTTCCTAGACTGCCAGGATTTCGATAATAATCTACTTTCCTGTTTTTCCCATCAAAGTGGATAACCTCATGTTTGTACCAGACCTGCCCAGATGCAGACCGTCTGGTTGATACTGGTCCCACCTCCCCCACAACTGGTTCCAATGTCCCAGTGTTGTGTTTTATTTCTCTCTAAATTAATAGAACTTTGCTTAATGCACTTAAGAACCCATCACTGTACAACAGCACATAAATGAGAGTAATTTTAGCTCGATTATCTGAATATATCTGTGGGAATTGTTAGGATAAGATTTTGATGTTGCTGTGCTATTTAGCGATCAATACCAATAGATCTCAACCACAGAAATTCATTGGCAATAGTCACAGATGATTAACAAGTTAGTTTACATAAAATCCCTGCACTATTCTAATCAACAGGGCCTGGAAGGACAAAAAGCAGCTTGTGTGTCCAAAGTGCAGTCGCAATAAATTATAAGATAGTGGAAGTATGTTTGACAAGAAAATGGTTAAAACATTGCATTGACAGTAACTAATTTCAGTGAAAATGTAAAAATTCTCCATTAAGTACATTGTAGTACTGGGCTTAGATTCAGATTTTGTGAAATAAAAACTGAAAATGTTGGAAGTGGATCAAGCAGAATCCAGGAGTGAGGAAATTAGGTTTAATGTTTCGAGTCAATGAACCGTCATCAAAACTCTGCTGAATGTTTCCAGAATTTTCCAAATTTATTCCAGATTTTTGTTTCTGTAGTAGATTTCTTGAATCTAGATCTGTATCACCTAGATGTAGAGACTACAAAAAAAATTGCACACAAATTAAAAGTTGAATTAAACATCCAAAGTGACAATGAGCATTTTTCTTCAATAAATGTCTAATTCTGCAATAACGAGGATCAAGCTTTTTATATTAGGGACGGCAAATAGAGATCATGTTGCACGAAAGATCAGGAGCTGTCCCACAACTGAGTAAAGTGGGCAGCATCTTAACATGCCATTGTCAAGAGTGGGGTAAATAAAGAATTCCAAAAGAAAATAAAGTGGGCAACATCTTAACGTGCCATTGTCAAGAGTGGGGTAAATAAAGAATTCCAAAAGAAAATACCAATTTTGACTGAAGAGTTTGGGTACAAATGTAGTCCTGAAGAAGGGCGTAAACCTGAAACATCAACTTTCCTGCTACTCTGATGCTGTCTGACCTGCTGTATTCCTCCAGCTCCACATTGTAAGTAATTATTTTTCATTAAGGGAATATGACATATTACAAAAAAAACTCAATTAGTGTGACAATATTGTAAACAATAGGGAAGTTAAGGTATAAAAAACTCCAACAATAATTAAGGGAATAGCTGAGAGTTGAAGTCTTGATCTTGAGTTTAAACCAATCCCTGTGTGTTCATCAATAATAACAAATTCTTCCATAAATGTAAGGACAAAATGGATAACAGTCCAAAATTCAAAGTCAAACCATTGACATCCTGACTGGCTGTGAAAGGACAGTTTGAAACCCTGAAACTGCGTGTGAATATCTGCAACACATTAAAGAGGAAGATGCATCTCTTAGGCACTGTAAGGATCTTCATTCTGCATTGACACAGTGGACCTGATTTTTACTGCAAAGTCAGGGAGGAGTTTGGAAGCCTTCCTCATGAGAAGATTGCCCTACTGGTGGTACCTCCGTTCAGGTGGAGGGAGGGGGAAAGTGGTGTGGAGTTGAGCTGTTGGATGCAGTTCAGAGGCAACTAAAGTTATTGAGTGCCAACTTGAGCTGCTTAAAAGGGTCACCTCAGATCTCTGTTACTTCACCTCAGCTGTTTTTTTGTAATATAGCCTGTAGCCTTCGTCATTCACACCTTCACAGAGTCATAGTAGTCTACAACACAGGAAAAGGCCCTTTGGCCCGTTGACTCAAAAACAAGGACCTAACTATTCTAATCTAATTTTCTAGTACTTGGGCCATAGCCAAAAAGAAAATCATTCCCCAAATCCCATGATCCCAACTTGCCATTTCCATGACAAGTCATCCATCCCACACACTCCCACCTCACTCCCATCATGGAGTTTAATTTAGATAAATGCAAGGTGTTGTATTTTGGTTCATCAGGCCAGGCAAGGCTTACACAGTCAATGATAGGGCCCTGGGGAGTTTCGTAGAACAAAGAGATCCAGGGGTACAGGTTCATAGCTCCTTGAACGTGGAGTCACAGGTAGACAGGGTCGTGAGAAAGGCATTTGGCACGCTTGCTTTCTTTGATCATGGCACTGATTATAGGAATTGGGAAGTCTCGTTGCAGCTGTACAAGACATCAGTAAGGCCACATTTGGAGTATTGTACATAGTTCTAGTCATCTTACTGTATAAAGGTTATAGTTAAACCGGAAAGAGAGCAGAAGAGACTTACTAGGATGCTACCTGTCTTGGAAGGCTTGAGTTATAAAGAGAGGCTGTATAGGCTAGGACATTTTAGACTGGAGCTTGGGAGTTTGAAGGGTGGCCTTACAGAGGTCTATAAAATCATGAGAGGCATAGATAAGGTAGAAAGACATGCTTTTCCCCATGGTAGGGGAGCCTAAAAGCAGAGGACATATGTTTACGGTGAAAAGGGAGAGACACAAAAGGACCCAGAGTAAAGACGGTGGCAAGTGTCTGGAATGGGCTGCCAGAGGTTGTGGTGGAGAAGAGAACGATTTTGTCATTTAAGAAATATTTGGACAGGCACATGGATGGTTTAGGTATGGAGGGATATGGACCAAATGCAGGAAATTGGCACTAGTTTAATTGTGTAAGGCGGGTAGCATGGACAGGTTGGGCCAAAGACCCTGCTTCCATGCTGTAAACCCCAATGATTCTATGACCCATCATAACTCCATGTCACCTTCCTGCCTATTCATGACGACCCAAACTTTACTCTTACTTTGATTCTCACAGGCACAGTTTTCATTTTAGTTTCGTAAAGTGTGGGGAATGAAATAACTTGATAGCTTTAAGTTTTGTTTTTATTCTCTCCTGGATGCAAAAGGTTAGTAAACAGAATTGGAGGGCATGTGTTGAAGGGTAGTATACAGTTATGGCCAGAGAATTAGTTAATAGATAAAAAGAAAGAGGATAGGAATAAATGGGTCATTCTCAATATGGCATGCTGTTACCAGCAGAACACAGCAAGGATCAGTGCTGAATCCACAACTGTTCACAATCTGGGTAAATGACGGGGAGCAAATGTAATATTTCCAGGTCTGTTAATGACACACAATTTGTGAGTATACAAGAAGGTTTCAAATGTACTTAGATAGTCTAAGTGAATGGACAGATAGATGGTAGGTGGGATATAAAATGAATAAGTGTGAAGTTGTCGAATTAGTTTGATAAAATAGATAAAAATATGAGGTTTTCATTAGTACAGTTTGGGCAGCATTGATGACCAAAGGCACCGGGATGTCTGAGTTCATAAATTACTAAAATCCAGCATGGTGCAACACCCAAATTAGGAAAGTATACGATATACATATGTTACTGAGAAACATTGAAGATAGGAGCAGGAGTAGGCCATTTGGCCCTTGAGCCTGCTCCACCATTCAATAAGATCATGGCTGATCATCATACTCAGTATCCTGTCCTCACTTTCTCCCCATATTCTTTGAGCCCTCATCTCTCAACACAAAAGGATTTGAGTACGGGAGCAAATATATCTTGTCGCAAATGTATAGAGTTTTAATGAAACTACACCTAGAGTATTGTGAACCGTTTTGGTCTCCTTAACTGAGGAAGTTTGTAAAATGTCATAGAGGGAGCACAACAGGGGCTAACCTACTCTTTGGAATTGTGGGACAGTCTTACGAAGAAATCTTGAAGAAAGTGGATCTGTGTTTTTCAGAGTTTTGAAGAATGAGAGGTGATCTCATTGAAACTTAGAAACTCTTTCGTGAAATTCTAGGGTAGATGCACATAGGATTTTTCCCTTGTCCAGTGAACCTATACATAGGGAACATAACATCAGAATAAGAGTTAAGTTATTTAAAACTGAAATGAAGAGAAATTTCTTCAATTCGAGAAGGTAAATCTTTGGAGATTTCTACTCCAGTGGTCTGTGGATGCTCAAACTGTGAGTGTGTTCAAGGCAAAAATTGAGAGATTTTTAGATACTGATAACAGTAAGGAATGTGGCGATAGCACAGAGAAGTGCCATTAATGCTGATGATCAGCTACCATCTAACTAAAAACTAGAGCATCCTCATCAGGATGATCGGGCTTTTCCTGCTCCTATGTTCCAATCACTAAAGCAGGCTGCTTTTATCAATTTTTAAAGGCCAACTGTTGAAATAGTTTTCAGCTTGACAGTTTGACAAAACATAACTGCACCGCAAGAGAAATTACAAGCATTGCAAGAGTTTTCCAACTCCAACATTGTGAAACAAGGCTCTTATTCTTCGAATTCAGCAATAAATTGAAATAACCTTGCTGAGTTCCAGCTTCCCTCATGCATGAAGCATGTCTAGCTTCCTTTCCCTGTTGGCAAAAAGGAGATCAACGTGAAGGACTTGGCTACTGCGGAGTCCGCTGCCAATGGGCCGTGCTGCTCTTCAAGAAATTCTGCAATTTATTTGTAGCAATGAACTTCATGACAGCAACTTAACAACATGGATTCTGTTAACCATGGGGTTACTGGTAGCAGGTAGTGAAAAGAACTTCCCAAAGTTGAAACTCATAAAACCACATATGTGGTTGATCCTTGCTGACCTTACTGTCTCTTGAGAATGATTTCAATCAAGATATGGATGTCTCGCAAGTAACCTCAGAGTCTGCAGCAGCAAATACACAAATCTTTGTGCTGGAACCTTGGTGAACAAAGTATTTTACTTTAGTGTTAGTTATATTTTCTGTAATTACTTTATTTGTCATTAATTTTATTTTTAAAATTTATATTATTTATTAATTAATAGAATTTGATTTTCTCTTTTGTTTTCACCTTTGAAACAATAACTTAATTCTGCAACTTACACCAGAACTATAGCATTTTTAAACAGTGCCACAACAGCATATGACCCAGGGTGTGCAGTTTTCCCCAACACAGGACCTGTTAACAACTAAATCTCAACTTGCCACAATGGGTTAGTCAACTTATGAATATTTACGTGGTTCACAGAGGGTTTAAGGTCAACAACATATAACCCACTACTGGCAGGCTTGTAGATTTAATTTAATCACTCTAGAATGATTCCCTTCTTCTGCGGCTATTGTTAAACAATGCATTTTTGAGTGCATTCTCCACGTGTGTGCAAAGTCCGACATGCAGCACACTTATAATGTGGAGCCACCTGTCTAAGTCATAAAACCTCATTCAAGTAGAGAGCGAGAGAGGGCCATGAAATGGCCTTGACAAGCAGGGTTAAAGAGAATCCCAAGGCATTGCATAAGCACATTAAAAACAAGAGGATAACAAGGGAGAAGGTAGAACCACTCAATGATAAAGGAGGGAACTTGTGCTTGGAGGCAGAGGGTATGGGTTAGATCCTAAATGAATACTTTATGTCAGCATTCGCCTAGGAGAAGGATATGGAGCTTAGTGAGATTTGTGTGGAGCATGCTAATATGCTAGGGCATTTTGAGATCAAGGAAGAAATGGTGTGTTGGGTCTCTTGAAGAGCATTAAGGTGAATAATCCCCAGGGCGTGACGGTATCTTCCCCAAATTATTGAGAGATGCAAGAGAGGAGATTACTGGAGCCTTGACCAAGATCTTTGTATCTTCATTACCCATTGGAGAGATCTCAGAGGACTGGCAAGCAGCTAATGTTGTTCTATTCAAGAAGGGAAATAGGGATAATCCAGGAGACTGTCAACCCATGAGTCCCACATCGGTGGTTGGGAAGCTATTGGAGAGAATTTTTCGGGGTACGATTTACAAACATTTGGAAAAGCATGGCCTAATTAGGGATAGTCAGCATGGCTTTGTGCAGGGCAGGTCATGTCTTACTAACTTGGTTGAATTTTTCAAGAAGCTGACAAAGGTGATCGATGAGGGTACAGCAGTGGATGTTGTCTGCATGGATTTCACCAAGGTCCCTCATGGTAGGCTCATGATTAAGGTGCATGGGACCCACAGTGACTTGGCTCTGTGGATTCAGAATTGGCTTGCCCATAGAAGGCAGAGCATAGTGGTGGAAGGGTGTTTTTAGGCTGGAGGTCTGTGATGAGCAAGGAATGGAGGTATATGGACCAAGGGCAGGCAGAAGGGATTAGTTTAATTTGATGTAATATTGGGCTGAAGGGTCCACTCCAGTGTTGTACCATCTACGTTCTATGTTCTAAGTATGGCAGTGACAATTACCAAGATGGCTACTAAACACTGCTTTTTCCACAGCCACCAGGTAGATATGTCTTGTCCCTTGGAGGCATTCAGTATCAAAATTTAGGAGCAAAGTTCACTGCCTGTCCAGTTGAGGTGTAGAGTGTTAAGACCTGGAATTTATGCATGTGTCAGATTTCCCATTCCCACTTTGAAAATCTGATGTATTAACTGGGTTCGATTTCCCTTCCAGAGCACACAAGGCTAGCAAACACTCTGAGGGAGCACAGTAGCTGATGCCAATGTCTTTCAGAGACAATTTCAAAGAGATAGCTAATATTTATCCACCACCTATCGTGACCGAAACAGATACTCTGACCGTTGTCTCATTGAAGTTTGTGGGATTATGATTTTTTGAATGAACTGTTGCATTTTCTACAACACAACAATGACTACACATCATTGGCTGGAAAGTGCTTACTGGTTGTGAGAGCCAATGTAGCTTTTTCTTCCTGTCCTTTTATGTGGTATTGAAAGATTTGTTCAATAGTCTGTAGCAAATATGGAATTCCAATAACCACCGTTAAGTGTCGCATTACAGCACTGTAATTACACACAAATAAGGCAGCAGTGCTGTTAGTTCAAAACAGAGAGAAATGGACAAACAAGCAGGATAACACATTCACAAGGGAAGAGAAGCTGAGACTTTAACAGTGGACTGTTGAGGAATGAGGACAGAAAACACAGCGCATCAAGACGAAGAAACTTCAATAGATCAGGCACAAAGGCAGGGTAAGAGAGATGAAGGAGTTCTAGCAATGAGGCGCAGACCGTGCAAAATAAATACACTGTCAAAAGATATGCAATTGCACATTTGATTTGGAATTCAAAATGGAACTTGTTTTGTTATGCATATTAATAGAACCAAAACTAAAAAATAAATAGTTTTTCTGGTACATTCTTTCTTCAGACTGGCACCACAATATCCAAGGACATCACAAGAGGCTTCTCAACACTAGATTACACACTTTTCATCCTATCCGAGGGGAATTGTTACAAGTGAACCATCTTTAAGGCCACAGCTGAATTTGTCAGATCCTGCCTCTGGCTTTTAATTTTGAGAGCTCCACATAAGCTTGAACATTTCAGATTTAAAATGTTTTTACAGGGCTTCAAATGTCACAATGTCAACTTGTAATGTCAGAAATAGCCTTGCAAATCCATTTTTATGACAATCGTCCTTTGTTGCTTTTAGTATCTTTGCCCTGCTGCTCTGGAAGGAAAAGAATTTAACATCGGAATTCAAATGTTGCATGACTGAATGAATTAAAAAGTCAAAAAGCAATTTGTAAGTATTCCAAACCATCAATTCCTTGGCTAATTGCATGAATGTAATTTGCAAGGACACATTTTATTTTTTCCAACATTGTTTTGTTCGGATGTCATAAATTAAAAAAACACAAAATTACAATATATTTATTTTTAATTAATATATGAGCTTTCCTTTGAATGCGGCTTTGTATAACAATTCAACATTCAATTAGTTTAGCAATTTTTCAACAGTAATAGGTTGAAACAAGCATCTGCATTAATAGAGTCAATATTATTTGCTGCAGTGTATATTTATATTTTAGAAGACCACAGATAATATTACTTCAGAGATAAAAGGTACTGCAGATGCTGGAGAATCCGAGATAACAAGCATGGGGCTGGATGAACACAGCAGGTCAGGCAGCATCATAGGAGCAGGAAATGCCTCTTCGACTTGTCTGCCTCCTCTCCACCTATCCTCTCCTCTATCCATCTTCTATCCGCCTCCCCCTCTCTCCCTATTTATTTCAGAACCCTCTTCCCCTCCCCCATTTCAGATGAAGGGTTTAGGCCCGAAACGTCGAGTTTTCCTGCTCCTATGATGCTGCTTGGCCTGCTGTGTTCATCCAGCCTCATGCCTTGTTATCTCAGATAATATTACTTATTGTTTTCAAAAACGTAGACAATTGTTGCCCTTTCCAATGTCGTAGGATCATAGAATCCCCACAGTGTAGAAAGAGGCCTTTCCAGCCTACACAGCTCCATACCGATTCTCAGAGCATCCCACCCAGACCCATCCCCCTATAACGCACCTAGGCTACATATCCCTGAACACTTCAGGCAATTTAGCATGGCCAATCCACATAGCCTGCACATCTTTGGACTCTGGGAGGAAACCGGAGCACCCGGAGGAAACCCACGCAGACGTGGGGAGAACGTGCAAACTCCACACAGACAGTAACAACAATTTTGATGCTTTGTGCATGGACCTTCCAATAAAACTGTACGTATGCAGCTAGGTGATAGTTGTTGGAAATATCATCTATATTTTAATGGGAGTTTTAATAGTTCTGCAGTTTGAATGCACACTGTGTAGAGACTAACCCAAAAGCCTCTACACGGTTCTCTCAATGTCTAATTGCAAATGCATCTTTCCCATCTTGCAATAATACTTAACTATTTATTTATTTTTAAAACCATTTAAAACAAGCATATAAAAGCCAATTTCAGGTTTTATAATATAGAGTCAAACTTAACTCCAGAAAACGAAACTGTTGGAGGGAGGGAGAGGGACACATGAATAGGAGATATTTAGAGGGATATAGACAAAACACAAGCAAACGGAACTAGTTAAGTTTGGGATAACATGGATGAGTTGGACCGAAGGGCTTGTTTCCATGTTGTATAACTCTATGACTGTGATTCTATGATTCTTGGTACAGCTAGAAATAGACAATGAGCATTGTAATTACGCCACCCTCGCTTCAAAAAATCATTTTTCTATGGTTAATACATTTATGGTTGTGTATTGTCAACACTGTTACAAAAAATAGCTGCCCTAATCTAACTGTGTGTGCACACTTCTACTCATGACAACTGCTCCTCATTTGGAAGATAAAGAGCCGTGATGAAGGAAATCTTCAGGAGCACTCTAAAAATATTTGGGACCTCCATGTTGGACATCAAGCATCAACACAAGATGTACAACAGAAGCAGGCCATTCAGCCCATCGAGTCTGCTCCACCATTCAATAAGATCATGGCTGATCTGATAACCTTCAACTCCAATTTCCTGCCTGTTCTTCATAACCCTTGATTCTCTTACTGATTACAAATCTGCCTATTTCAGCAACAAATATATTAATGACACAGCCTTAACAGCTCCCTGTGGTAAAGAACTAGACACATTCACTAACCCCTGAGAGAAAAACACCCTTGTCATCATTGTCTTAAAGGGGCAATGTCTTATTCTGAGTTTGTGTCTTCTGATCCTGGATCCTCCCAAAGGGGTAACAACCTTTTCACACCTGTCCTGTCAAACTGCGTAAGGAACATGGATGTTTCAATATGGTCACGTCTCATTCTTCTGAAGTCATTGTACAGTCCTTTGAGTTGGGAAGTTATGTTGAGGTTGTATTGGACATTGGTGCAGTTGCTTCTGGAGTACTGTGTCCAATTCTGGTCACCCCATTATAGGAAGGACATTATTAAGCTGGAGAGTTTTCAGCAGAGATTTACCATGAAGTTGCCAGAGGTGGAAGGTTTGAGTTATAAAGAAAGGCTGGGTAGGCTGGGACCTTTTTCACTGGTGAGTAGGGGGAAGAGAGGTGACCTTATAGAAGTTTATAACATCATGAGGCGTATAGATAGGGTTAATGGTAGGTGTCTTTTACCTAGGATGGGAGATTTCAAGACAAGGGGGCACATTTTTAAGGTGAGAGGAGAGATTTTAAAAAGATGAGCGGCAAATTTTTTACACAGTGGATGGCTTGCATGTAGCACGAACTTCCTGGAGACCGGTGGCGGTGGGCACAATTACAACATTTAAAAGACATTTGGATAAGTACATGAATAGGAAAGGGTTCGAGTGATATGGGCCAGGAGCAGACAGGTGGGACTAGTTTAGTTTGGGATTATGTTTGGCATGGATTGGTTGAATCGACAGGTATGTTTCCAAGTTACGAGTACAGGCCCAACCTACTCAACCTCTCCTTATAAGTCAGTCCCTCCATACCAGGGATCAGCCTCATAGATTGCCTCCAATGCTAATATACCTTTCCTTGGAAAATCCCAGGGCATGTTCCAAGGGCATGAGCTACACACAATCCACATTGACGGACATGGACATCTGAAATGTGCCAGCCTTTAAAAGCCCTCATGGCACATCTGATCCATTTGCAGTACGCTTCTGTACTTCAATGATTCGCCATGGCAACTATCATTGTAATGTTGCAGCAAAGGTACTTCATACTTACGGACACGTGCTGAGATCATAGACTGGAACAGGCTACATCTTCGACCGAAGATAACAAGGTGTAGAGCTGGATGAACACAGCAGGCCAAGCAGCATCAGAGGAGCAGGAAAGCAGACGTTTTGGGCCTAGACCCTTCTTCAGAAATGGGGGAGGGGAAGGGGGTTCTGAAATAAATAGGGAGAGAGGGGGAGGTGGATAGAAGATGGATAGAGGAGAGGATAGGTGGAGAGGAGACAGGCAGGTCAAAGAGGTAGGGATGGAGCCAGTAAAGGTGAGTGTAGGTGGGGAGTTGGGGAGGGAATACATCAGCCCAGGGAGGACAGACAGGTCAAGGGGCGGGATGAGGCTAGTAGGTAGGAGATGGGGGTGGGGCTTGAGGTGGGAGGAGGGGATAGGTGGGAGGAAGGACAGATTAGGGAGGCGGGGACAAGCTGGGCTGGTTTTGGGATGCGGTTGGGGGAGGGGAGAATTTGAAGCCTGTGAAGTCCACATTGATACCATTGGGCTGCAGGGTTCCCAAGCGAAATATGAGTTGTTGTTCTTGAAACCTTCGGGTGGCATCATTGTGACACTGCAGGAGGCCCAGGATGGACATGTTGTCTGAGGAATGCGAGGGGGAGTTGAAATGGTTCGCGACTGGGAGGTGCAGTTGCTTAGCGCGAACCGGGCGTAGGTTTTCCACAAAGCAGTCCCTAAGCCTCTGCTTGGTTTCCCCGTTGTAGAGGAGGCCACAGTGGGAACAGCGGATGCAGTATAACACATTAGCAGATGTGCAGGTGAACATCTGCTTGATGTGGAAAGTCTTCTTGGGGCCTGGGATGGGGGTGAGGGGGGAGGTGTAGGGGGAGGTGTAGGGGCAGGTGTAGCACTTCCTGTGGTTGCAGGGAAAAGTGCCGGGTGTGGTGGGGCTGGAGGGGAGTGGTGGAGCAGACAAGGGAGTCACGGAGAGAGTGGTCCCTCCGGAAAACAGATAAGGGTGGGGAGGGAAAAATGTCTTTGGTGGTGAAGTCATCTTCGACCTGTTTGTTTGCTTTCTTAGCAGCTACTCACTATGTGCTTACCTGGATCCTCACAGAATCATTGCCTTTCCTTTCGGCATTTCCTCCCCTCAGTCAGAGATACTGGGCTCATAGTACTGATGCAGTGTTGTGCCATTTGGCATAGGCACAAAAACTACGATACTTGTCACTGTGGTTAGCAGTCCTTTGTGAAGTCAAGGGAGATAGCCCTTACTCAGCAGTTTCTGTCACAGTAAGTCAAGGACAGCCTCCAGTACTAGACCAGGAGTTTGGATACAGTCAGTCAGTTATTCAGAGTAATCAGAGTCAAGATCCTCTCCTTATAAGAGGTGATGAACCAAATGTCAGGCAGCACACCACCCGCCTCGAGCCTTTCTGTGCAGTTGTGGGTCGTTTTCCTACTGGAATAAGATAGAGGCAGGTATTAAGGGAGCTGAAAGTGGATAGCACAGTTGTTGTTGTTGGTTCAGGTGAGGTAATGTCCCGAGTGAGTGATCAGGAAGTGTAGCTGGCATGTGGGGTTTGAAATTTAGTGTGGGTGAGTGTGAGTGAGGGAAGACGTTATAGGCAACCGCGAGAATGGCAGAGCTTGATGAGTGTAGTTGCAGAGACAGAGTGAGTGAAAGGTATTCGAGAATTAATGCCACTTACACTAGCAGCATGGAGAAGGCCCTGGACGGCGCATCCCACACCCACCGCCCCCAACCCCTTCCTATAGTGCATTCCTCCAGGCAGCTGAGACACCAGACCAGGCTGGCATAGCGGCCTCTACTGCTGGTCTTAATGGAAGATGATATCCTGCCTCTGCACCATCCCTTCAAAGTAGATTCTCTGCCCACAAAGAGGAATGCCAATTTCCCCCTGTCTGCCACTTTCAGGGAATGTCAGGAACCATCTAGAGATTAATAGCATTTATCCAAGTGCACAACAGTCTTTTAGAGATGGTGTAGATGCCAGCATTTCCAGCCCATTCCTAGATATCCATCTGCGGCAAATGATAGAATGGGGTTAGAGTTGGATAAGAGAAGCACTAAATGGATCGGATGGATTGTGAATTAGGTGATTTTTCTAAGGTGTGATGAGAAAACTTGTTAGGCTTTGCGAAGGGAAGTCCTCCATGAAACTTAACAAAATTGACACTTAGCCAAAAAGTAAATATGTTTCAGGTCAGAGCTGTTCCACACAATACCACAGTCTAAGTTAAATAATCTTCTTATGTTTGTACTATCTATTTCTTTCAGCATTTTGAAAATTTATCTCTTTTCATCTACTTTTCTCTAATATAAATAAATTCCATTCAAAGAGTCTCTCCACATTAATTTAGATCCTTCTATCTTGAATCATCTTTGTTGTTCTTCTTTAAAATTCCATCACTATTTAAATAGCTCTATGAAGATATAATAATCTAAGGTACACAAACTATTCCAAATATGGTCTCATTGATAATCTATTCATGGTCTGAATAACTTGAGTTGGCATTATAATTGAATGGTCAATATGCACAGACATACCATATTCCTTATCCACTTTATTAATGGATAACATTTCATTCTGTTCAAGATTATGTGTCCAGTGCCACTGAGACATTTCTAATGTTTAGATACTTAATTTCTGCACATCTTTGAATGCTATCATTCTTTTATACGCTGGTCAGTTACCTATGTGACTTTGTTTTAGTACGTACTGGAAACATATATTTCACTGGATCTGAAATTTATCCAGTTATCGCTTATCCAAAATTGAAAATGAAGAGATAATTTATTATTTACAGTTTATGTTTCTACCCTTTTGAATTTTCACGGTGCTTTTTACATTAGTTTAAATTAATTTTGTTGTTATCTAAGAAATTCCTTTTAAACGCCCATAAGAATTGTAGCATTTAGCAAAAAAGGGACTGTTTCCCATTGTGTTTATTAAAGCCATTAACAAAATAAAATTTGCACAAGCACTCAAGCCATGAATCAAACAGATATGCTAACACTTCTTCTGAGCAACAACCAATATTTACTGTTTTTGAAATTTAGCAAACTGACTTATACTAAGGTATGTTTATCATTACTTTGCAACTTAACAATTTGGAAATGAACTATCTGACCCAACTAGATTGGTCACCAATATAGATTAGTCTGCTGAATGAAAACATTGGAGGCAACATTCCAAATCTTTTCATTCAAAGAAAGGATACCAGTTATTGTAGATAGACAATATCACACTGAAAGAAAAGCTGTGAAGAAAATTGAAAATCAAGTGAAATAGGGAAGCTACAACAAATAACAAGAATTCCAAGGAGAAAAGAGATTGGGGGCTCAAGAAGTAAATACTTTTAATAAGTCTTGGAGGAAGACTAAAGGTCAGAGTAAATCATTTTAATAATATTTAAACAAGGAGAGAATGAGACATTGGTCTTTGAAAGATGAATGCAGGTTGGACTGTAATAGATAATAGACAATGATAGAATTTTATATCTATTTTCAAAGTGGAGGCTGAGAACAAGGTACCAGAGGAACAGAAGAACCAAAAGATAAATGGTAATGGATCTATACAAACAGGGTTTTAGACAGGATTGTGGTAGAGAACACATTCCATACCGAGGCCACCATTGTGATCCTCCATCTGGATTACACTCCACATCTCTTTATATGGATGGAACTCCCATAGGGGATGTCTCAGGGAATATCATGGAGGCAGGTGGAGACTTATATACAAACAGAGTTAGGACCCATAAATGATCATTTCAAGATGATGACCGTCTCATGTTTTTTTTCTCCATCAATGCTATCTGACCTACTGAAAACACAGTTCCTGCATTTTTTAAATTTTGTTTTAGATCTATTACACTCTTTGTTTCATTATCTAATTGATACAGATTCTATATAGCTCAGAACCATGCACTTCCAGAAACTCAATGGTTTAAACTTGCCTACCTAAAAGTGACTTGTTTATTCCTACTGTTTCTGTCTACTTACTAACCTTCAATCCATACTCTTACATTATGCCCATCAGTCCTGACTTTATGCAACAACCTCTTGTGTAACACCTATTGAATACTTTTTGAAATTCTAATTTTGAAATACCGCATTCCCCGGTTTTCCTCTTATCTACCTAGCTAGCCATTTCCCGGCTAGCCACAATCTCTCAAACTCTAACAGACATATCAGGCATGATTATACTTTATATACCATGTTGATTGTGCCCAGTCATACCCTGATTTTCTTAAAGTTGTATATCACATCCCTAATAATGAATGCTAGCATCTTAGGCTAATGGCATCTTGTTTTCAATCTCCCTTGTTTCTTGAGCAGCAAGCTTATGTTTTCAATCTTCCAGTTCATAGGCACTGATTCATGGGGACTGGAGAAACTAATGGGACAAAAAGTTGATCAGTTCCCAGGACTGATATTCTACATTCAGAGAGAGGTGACCATAGAGAGTTGATGTATTAGTCACCATCTTCTAACATTCTTAGTTTCTGGAATGTTTCCCACAGATTGTAAAGTAGCAAATGTCGCCACACTTTTTGAAGTGGGAATGAGACATCAAGGAACTACAGAACTGTTGGCTTTACAGCTGTGGAAGAGAAAATGCTATAATCTATTGAAAAAGGTGAGATAAATAGACACTTGGATAATAACAATCTGAGTGCGCATAGTCAGCCTAGATTAGTGAATGGGAACTCATGTTTGATCATTTTGTTGGAGGTTTTTGAGCATGTGCCAAACAAAATTGATCAAGGAGAAGCGATGAGAACAATGAGTGCTAAAGCAAGTCATACCAGACTCGAAATGTTAACTCTGTTTCTCTATCCACAGTTGCAACC
The DNA here is from genome assembly GCA_024137785.1 of Ginglymostoma cirratum. Classification (NCBI taxonomy): domain Eukaryota; kingdom Metazoa; phylum Chordata; class Chondrichthyes; order Orectolobiformes; family Ginglymostomatidae; genus Ginglymostoma; species Ginglymostoma cirratum. The sequence goes on along the minus strand of JAHRHZ010000273.1, from coordinate 2,382,857 downwards.
ATACCTGCTGAATTTCTCCAGCATTCTCAGTGTTTGTTTTGGTACTTGGGCCCCAGTTGTCCAAAATATATATCAATAATTTGGAAGTGGAGACCATATGTAATATTTCCAAATTTGTGGATGATACAAAACTAAGTGGGAAAGCCTAAATTTTGACTAAGATATAAATCAGCTTCAGGAGGGTTTATATAGGCTTAGTGAGTGGGCAAGAACATGTCTGATGAAATATAATGTAATTTCTAAGCAACTAATAAATTCTGGTAGGCTCAGTGGTAGGTGCTGACAAGTGGCTCATTACTAGATGGTCTTGCTTAACATAAACAAAACAACTCATTAACCTCCAGCATTCAGAATCTTGGAACAGCCTGTCCTTGTAGCCTTCCAATTAAAAACTTTACTGTCAACGAGTCTGTTTTTTTGTGTATCTTCCACCATTTAGAAGCATAGGAACAGGAGGATGTCATTCAGCCCTTGAGCCTGTTCCACCATTTAATTAAAACATGACATATCTTCATTAACATCAGCCACCTGTCTAGGTTCCATAATCTTTTGATATTTTCACAACAAAAAGTCATGCATCTCAGTTTTAAAATTTTCAATTGACTTCATCCTGAGCAGTTTTTAGTTGAGAAAAAAAGCTTTACATTTTGCACCCTATAAGGTTGAGTACAGGGTAATCTTGCTGCACGTCACCTCGGGAATTGGCAGCGTGAGAATCTTCAAAGTCCAATTTGTAACACCAAATGATACCGAATCTCAATGAGGCTCTGTGTGAATCAGAAGAACCGACTCGTTGCTCAACAACCCTTTCTAGAAAAGAATTCTTAAAATTGAATCTTCGCTAGGCCTCCCTTTCAGTGGCCTCTGTTGAGCCTTAGTTTTGGTCAGCCAGCTTCTTCAACCCTGAAGGTATAAATCGTTTACATTTATGGTGTAGGAATGCTCAGATCAAGTAATGAGCAAGGTGCCAAAGGCAAAATTTAAATATTCAAATAAGTTAACCTTGTATTGTTTATGTACAGCAACATTCAATGATTAAGGAGCAGTTGTCCCAGTGGTACTGCATCATATGTGTGTTATTGGCCCCATGCTCCCTACTGACTAATACAGGGACTACACTATCTCTTATGGAATTTGTAGCTTGTTTATTTGATCCTAATCTTTATTGTTGGGGTTTATGGCAGCATGAAGTAAGGGACAGGGACTCAAATGAGAAAAAGAACAGACAACAAATTAAAGACAAAATTAAGGTTCAAATCTATGAGTTATACAAGACATGTTGTAGTAACGATTCTCTGTGTGTGGTATTGAGAAAATGTAAAGCAGATAAAAAGCTAAAATTCTTATCAATTCAAAATGCCTTAACTAATTATGCATCCATGTAATGTCTGTTCAGTTTGCATTTGTTTAAATAGCAGAGATGCTGATTAGTTGCAGTATATCTGTAATGCTTCAGTAAACAGTTTAATAGCTGTGATGTTTAACCAATTTCTGAAGTCTTTGTAATTTCAGCTTTAGCAGCTCATTAATTTTTTTCTGACAGTGTACAGATGATTTTACTGAAATTTGACACTGTTCATCTTCTTAAAAACACCTCTCCCTCCTCCACAAACACACACAGACACACACAGACACACAGACACACACACACACAATGCCACAATTTTCTTCGATGATGAGGGACTCTTCAAATACAAATAGAATAGTCTCTACGTTTCTACAACAGAGGGTTAACAGGCATTGCTTCAGGGTCATCACTGTATTACTTTTACATATTGCAATTTTTGGCACCGTTGTACAATTTTGATGTTTTTTTATTACACTGAAGTGTGACGTTATCAAGGATTTATTATTCTCCCTCAACCAATCAGAATACAGGCATTTCTTTACCACAATAATCAGCATTACATCACCCATTAGAGAAACCTGGCAAATAAAGATAAGCAGAGCAACAGTAAGACAATACTTGAGCAGCTATTCACATGTGAATATGGCCCAATCATTCAAGGTCGTTAAGGAAAATTCTAAAAAAGACAATGCCGAGCATTTTCTAATTAAAATGTCCCAAACAATGCTCTTAGAATTTATTTTTTTCCGTAGTGATAAGCTGTTTTCTAAATGTTTTCTTAATTTTTATTAGCCTTAATTCTTGGTGCAATAAAATCCCAGAACATGCATTGGGAAAAACTTCCTATTCTCCGCAGGAATCCTTGGATAAAATGAAGGGTTTTCATATCACTTCCCCTGTCCAATTTGACTCTTGAAGATGTAACTAAATTGTAAGGAATTTGGATTATTTTCCCATGAATGAGAAAAAAAGTTCAGTTACACAAGGGGTGTGAGGTGAGTGTGCTGTGTCAGAAAAAATGATCGGGATCAAATAATGCTTACTATTAGTCACATGTAGGTCAAATATAGGTAACAATTAGCAAAATACAGTTGTACATTGTATACTGGCTAGCTTGCTGTAGTCATGCGACCTCCACCTGTACTATAAGTGTACATTTTAGTTCGTCACAGCCATTAAACCCATTGCTTGAAACACAATGTCAGAAATGCGAAGCTGAGATTGAGTGAATTTTCAGAGACATGAAGGAGCAGCTACTGTAAATAAAAGTAGATACCAAGGAAGATTTAAAACCGTACTCTGCAATTTTTAATTGCTGGGTGAGTCAGAATGGTTGTGAATTTTTCTTTCCCTGCTGTGTGGAAAAGAAAGGAGCTATGAGAGAGAATTAGATCTTTTTTCCCACACATAACATGAGATAACTGCAGAAATGATTAAAAGGCTAAGCACGTAACAGTATCAACCCTGTTATCAGTGCAGAGGATAGCATGCTAGAAGCTGTATGACACCCTAAGGCTCACTGAGGAGTGAAAAATCCATGCAGTAAAGATTTTGAAAGCTTTGAAAATATAATTTCAACTTTCTATCAATGTTGTTTATGAATAGTATGTGCTGAACTTCAGAGCTCAGGGGAAACAGGGAATACTGATGAGTATGAGATGACATGACACATCTTGCTGAATCTTGAGAGTTTGGACAATTGAAAGCTGATCTCATCAGAGGTAGGATTGTTTTGGGCACAAGAGATCCTGCTATGAGTAACATCTGCTGAGAGGGGGGAAACATACTCTCAAGAAAGCTATCAATATATGTAGAATCCCTGAGATGATTGATCATCAGCTAATGTGTATCAAAGGCTAAACAGATGAGGGTATGCATTGTGCTCAGAAATATTCCATGCTAAACGAAAACAACATATGGGAAAGAAATGAGATACTTACACAAAATCCAGCATAAAAATCAAGACCGAAGATAGAATGTAACTATTGTGGAAGATTAAGGTAATTTCTTAATAAGTACGATCGCAAGAGGTGATCTTGGATTGAAAGAAGTAGAATCTTATTGGAAGATGTAAGAAATAATAAAAGGAAGTAGACATAGGTGGGAATTGTCTAAAGGCTACCTAATAGAAGTTGTACTGTAGGACAAAGACTACATCAGGACATAATGATGGCAAATAAAAATGGCAGCACAATAATCATGGATGATTTTAATTTTCAATTAGATTGGGAAAATCAAATTGACAGAGGTTGCCATGAGGAGAAATTCACAAAGCATATTCAGGCCAATTTCATAGAACAGATCCAAACAGGGACCAGGCTAATTTCGATCTGATAATATATAATGAGGCAGATTTAATAAATCATCTCAGAATCAATGATCCCATAGGTAACAAAGACCACGGCATGGTAAAAATGAGGTAGAAATGGTTTGAGAGTGAGAAACATGAATCAGAAATGACTTGTGCTAAATTTAAATCAGGTCAATTTCAAAAGAGGACAGAATTACCTAGAGTCGACAGCATGAAGTTCAGCAAGGAGTTCAGCAAGAAAGACAGCTGATGAACAGTGACAAATGATTAAGAAAATAGTTCATAATTCACAACAAAGGTATATGGCAGTGAGGAAGAAGGATTCTAGGTAGGTGATAAACCAACCGTGGCTAATAAAGCTACTTAAGGGGATTGCATCCAATTAAAAGAAAAGCTTACAATGTGGGATAGATTAGTGAGAAGTTAGAGGATTAGAAAAGTTTTAAAAACTAGCAAATCATGACTAAAAGAAATGTGAAAACAAATTTTCAAAATAATTTAAGTAATATCAAAACAAACACCAAGAGCTTCTTTAAATATATTGAAAGAAAGAGAGAGGACAGAGTGAACAAAGGGGCCTAAGAGGATGAGGCCAGCAAATGATAAATGGAGGAGGAGTTAAATAAATGCTTTGCATAAGTCTTCATGTGTGACGACACTAATAGCTTTCCAAAATTATTAAATAATTAAGTTTCCACAGTCTGAAGAAACAGCGCAACATGGTATATGACCTTTATTGCTCCATCAAGGTAAGTGTCACCAACTGGCCGTGCACAGGCTCAGCGATTAGCACTGCTGCCTCACAGTGCCAGGGACCTGGCTTCAATTCCACCCTCAGGTGATTGTCTGTGTGGACTATGCACATCCCCCCTGTGTCTCCCCCTGGATTTCCTCCAGGTGCTTCAGTTTCCACCCACAATCCAAAGGTGTGCAGGTTAAGAGGACAAGCCATGGGAAATGCAGGGGTACAGGCTTGGGGAAGGTGGGGGGAGGCGGTAGGTCTGTGTGGGATGCTCTTCAGATGATTGGTGTAGACTTGATTGGCTGAATGGCCTGCTTCCAGGCTGTATGAATTCCATGATCTGGTCTCTACTAGCTCACACCCACACCATCTTTGTTCCTGCACACACATCCCACCAAGGCTCATGTTGTAACAGGCAGCATCTGGAGAAAAGGAGCAGTCAACGTTTTGGGTATTACCCTTGTTCAAGACTGAAGTCCTCAAGAAGGGTAATATCTGAAACATTGACTGCTCCTTTCCTCCACATGTTGCCTGGCTTTCTGTGTTCTTCCACCCTCCTGTTTGTTTACCTTAGACTCCAGCATCTGCAGTTTTTTTTGTCTCTAATCATGTTTTAACACTCTTACTTTCACCCATAGTATCTTCGCTCACACACTCTTGCCACCTCACATTCTTAATACTGCCTGACTTCTGCACTACTTATTCAACCACTTGGGTCACATCACCATCTTTGCCCAACTGAACCAAACTGTGCCATCTGCTTTCATCTCAATCAATCTGTATTTTTTTCTTGTATTCCAGGGGAATAGCTGATTGATTGGGTCAGAACAGGTCATGACATGCCAGATGTTCGACTCCTCAAACTCAATGACCAGATGATCCTTGCCCTGGCCAGCAAAAACCAAGATTGTGCCAATGTGGTGCAGAAATCACCATGGCAACCAAGAAAGAAACATTGTTCATTGTGGTGCTACTTCCTGTTACCTCCACTGAGCATTCAAGGTTAACATGTTATACCTTCTACTCTTTGGCGGCGTCACTCTTTAGTCTTCTGTAGGTCCAGAGGGATGTCCCCAGTCTCCATCATCAAAAGGCCTTCCCAGCAAGATGTGCCGTCCTCCATTTTTGAGGCAGCATGGATACCTCCAAGGAAGCATAGATAAGGCTGCCTCCTCTAATCCCCAGCTACTTAGACAATGGTATTGATACATCAGAGACTATGTATTCTTAGTTAAAGCTGGGAGATGAAGAGTCACTAGATTCGAAAAGTTATCTCTGCCTTCTTCCAACAGATGCTGCCAGACCTGTTGAGTTTTGCCAGCAATTTCTGTTTTGCATTTGAGTGGGATTCAATTGTCATTTTCCAGAAATGGTCAGGAGTGCTGGGGCAAGGATTTGGACTGCATATATTATGCTGATGTCCAAAGTTCACAAAGCATGCCATGCTCACAAATGTATCTGAGTTTCATTTGATGGGCATCTGTGTAATGACATCATTCTATGAAGACAATCCTCAACTCCACCATCCTGCCTTTTCCCCATAACATTTGACTATAAATCTATCTATCTCAGCATGAATATAATTAATGAATAATTAATAATTAATTCAGGCCTCTGCTGTAAAGACTTTCACATAACAGAACCTGCCTGAAGGGTATACCCTTGATTGAGTGTGGACTACTCCCCTTAGACTTCAAGGAATGGCTGTTTGCTTGCAGCAAATGCAGTGAGGCGTGGTTAAAGCATCGAAAGGGCCATCCAGGTAGGCATAAATTGAATGAGCAATAAGAGAGCAGACAGCAGCCCTGAAATGCATTCTGGCCCAGTCCATGAGTTGGCTGCCTGAACCTGTGCGCAACGTGTACTTGCAGACAAATATCAGACAAATTGACAACTCCTTGCATGCAATTTTTTTAAAAAGACCTGGCACTTTAGCAGTAATGAATGAAATACAGATGCAGAGACAGAGGAAAGTGGTATTGACAACAATTATCAAAATTGTGTGATTGAATTTTTTATGTATTTTGTGTGACCATTTATGTTGTGTAAATTGGATAATTTGCAATAGCCAATGGCAGCGCATGCTTTTTCTTTTCAAATTAAAAGGGGATATTTGGAAAAATACTGACTGTTTTGTTGTAGTCATGCGGCCTCTGTCAATGCTGTAATTACTTTCATTTTAGTTTGTAGCAATCATTGAATACTTGAAACAAGCTTCACAGATGGGTAATTTGTTGGAGGGCGTTCTGAGGGAGATGATATACATGCATTTGGAAAGGTAAGGACTGATCAGGAATAGTAACTTGGCTTTGTGCAGGGAAATATTGTCTCACTAATTTGATTGAGTTTTTTTTTGAAGAGGTGCCAGAGAAGATTGATGAAGGCAGAATGGTAGACACTGTCCACATGGACTTTAGAAAGGCGTTCAACAAGGTACTGTTGGCAAGGTTAGGTCACATGGAATCCAGGGGAAGCTAGCCAACTGGATACAAAATTGACTTGAAGGTTGGAGACTGATGGTGGTGGTAGAGGGTTGTTTTTCAGACTGGAGGCTTGAGACTAGCAGTGTGCCACAAGGAAAGGGGCTGTGTCCACTGCTTTTCATCATTTATATAAATGATTTGGATGTGAATATAGGGGGTATGATTAGTAAGTTTGCAGATTACAACAAAATTGATGGTGTATTGCACAGTTAAGAAGGTTGTCTCAGGGTATAGTGGGTCCTTGATCAGATGAGTCGATGAGCTGAGGAGTGGCAGATGGAGTGTACTTCAGATAAATTTGATTTGCTGCATTTTCATAAGGCAAATCAGGGCAGGAGTTATACAGTTAATGGTACAGCCCTGGGGAGTGTTGCTGAACAAAGAGACCTAGGGGTCCAGGTGCATAGTTCCTTGAAAGTGAAGTCGCAGATTGACAGAATGGTGAAGAAGGCATTTGGCAAGCTCACTTTTATTGGTTAGTGCACTGAATATGGGAGTCGGGAAATCATGTTGTGGCTGTACAGGACAGTGGTGGGGCCACTTTTAGAATATTGCGTGCAGAGGCTGAGGGATGACCTTGTAGACATTTATAAAATCATGAGAGACATGGATAAAGTGAATAGCCGAGGTCTTTTTCCTAGAGAGTAGTGTTCAAAACTAGAGGATGCAGGTTTAAGGTGAGAGGGGAAAGATTTAAAGGGACCTAAGGGGCAAACATTTCATACAGAGGGTAGTGTATGGAACGAGCTGCCAGAGATGGTGGTGGAGGCAGGTACAATTACAACTTCTAAAAGATGCCTGGATGGGTGCATGAATAGGAAGGATTTAGAGGGATATGGGCCAAAAACTGGTAAGTGGGACTAGATCAGTTTAGGATATCTGGTTGGCATAGATGAGTTAGATTGAAGGGTTTGTTTCCATACTGTATAACTCTATGACACTGTGACTCTATTCAAACAGTGTACTTGCCAAGGTGGATTTAAGAAAAAAGTTTGCAATGTCAAGTAAATATAACATACAAATGAACAATATTCCCAAACAACTATATCATTCATAAACTATTCCTGAAGATCCTTTCAATTCTATTCATTCATCAGGCCTTTATCCTTCCATTATTTAAAATGTCTATACATCCAATCACCTTGTAAAGGTCATTGTAATATCTTGGCCTCACTTAATTAAAAAGCCTTTAAACTAATACTTACATATATATATATATATATATACAGTGTTAATGAATTTAAGGGTTAGGAGCTTGTATATTTTTAAAACAAAGCATCTTGTCATGATCTGCTAGAATTTTGTTGATCAGAAGTATTGGGCTGAATCTTGCATTCTTTTGGCCAAGTGCAAGTTGCAACAAAGTCTTTTGGAGGGTTTGTTGCCATGAGGCCTAGCAAGTGTTCTTGTCCTCATACCAAACTCACCTCATTAATTATCTACCAAGCCTCTATGGTGTCTCTCACATCTGATTTATACCCCATCTTACCATGTACCTTTCTGGAACAACTCACCAATTGGCATATACCTTCCAAAAGACCCGTGTCCCTTGCACCGTGCCACCTTTGAATACACATGGTACACCAGAACAAGCACTCTCAGTCTGGAGCAGCCCTGCACAGTTCCTGACATTTGCTCCAGTACTGGCAGGCAGTGGGAAATTGGCACTCTGCTTTGCGGGCAGGCTGCTGGAAGTCCTGCTGGAAGGGGTGGTGCAGAGGCAGGACTTCCTCCTCCCTTGGGACTAGCAGCAAATGACACAACACCAGGCAATGCCAGCCAGGTCTGAGGCTGCCATGGGTCAAAGTGTGAGTCTCACCAGTGTGGAGGAGTGCATAGTACTGATGGAAGGTCAATGTCCTTTCCACACTCTGCCAGTGTGAGTGCCATTATCTTCTCTCCAGTACCACATACTCACACTGTTGCAGCCTGCACCAATCCCGTTCACTCACTCTCACCCACCCTAAACAATGACATCACTAACTCTGCATGCCCTCTGTGCTACCCATTCACTTGCTTGGGACACCTCCCCACTTGCACCAACAGTAATACCTGGGCCACCCAATTTTATCTCCTGTAATACCTGTCCATTTCTTATTCCAGGATGTAAATAGTCCACAGTAGGGAAGAAAGAATCCAGGTGGTTGGTGGGCTGCCTTGCTTTCAGCTATGCAATTCTTGTATGGAAAGGAACCCGACTCTAACAGCCCCAAGCAAGGTGTGGCCTGGTACCAGAGGCTGCCCTGCACTTGCTGTACTGGGACCTCCTGAGCGAACTCTATCCCCTTTGACTTCACTGAGACCTGTTGACAAACGCAACAATCTTTTTGGCTTTGTTTCTGTGCTAAATGCTAGGGCAAGATGGAAGTTATATGAACTTGATATCCCTGACTGAAGGGGTACAGCTCAAAAAGACAAGGCAAGACAATGCAGCACAGGGATGCTGTGACTATGTGGGTGGGCTCAGATTGAGCCCTGTGAGAGAAGGTCAAGTGCCTGGAGATGCAGCCTTGTCAAGTCCATGAGCTAGGTGTATGTCTCTGGTGTTGTTGCTGTACCATTGCAAGGATAGCGGCTGGTGCAGCCCGAGGTGCAGAAGCATCCTTTAAGTGTCATGAGGGTTCTGAGAGGTTGGCACATGTTTGATGCCAATGACAGTGGGTGTGGGATGCATGTAGCAGGTGCCCCTGCATTGTGCCCTGAGATGTTGGTGCCCGGTGCCCAACATGGACGTCCTTTGGAGCAAGAGGCAAGCTGAATCCACCGGGCATCTACTCTGGCTTCCTTGTGTTTTCCTGACTTTGAGCCCATTTGGCACATTTGCTAAGGTTGGGAGGCTGAATGTTAATGAGACAAGTTGCCCTGCTAACAAGGCATTTAACAATAAATAATAATTGTCAATTGGCAACTTGCCATTACCTAGTGAGAATCTCGTCAAGCCTCTAATGAAAAGCACAAAAGGCAGCACGCCTGGCTCCTAACATTGAGAGTTTTTGAGGCTGCACTTGTCATCCAGTTCTGCCACATGCCTCACCATAATCCATGTCACTTAGACCCCTATAAAATTCCACCCCCAAACTATGTTTCTTTCACCGCAGATGCTGTCTGATCTGTTGAATATTTCCAGTGATTCCTAGTTCTTTTATAAGTCGTGGGTACAGTAGATCTGAACTAGCACAGAGTGTTCGCCAGAGTTAGAATACAGCACCACAGAAGAAAACTGTTTAACTAATTGCCAGAAATGTTACAATGTCGATGCTGTTGAAATCTAATAATATTATACCTCAAGGAAAAAAAGCCACAATTACGTTTTACGCTTTTTATAGCCTCTCAGAAATAAATTTAGAAAAAATGTACAGTAGTTTATGGTTGCATACCTGAAGAATCACTCAGAATGGAGCCAAATGCACTGATGACAATGTTTGCTTTTAAGCGAATAACTTGGTCTTCATCTTCAATCCAGTCTCCAACATCATTCTGCTCTGTACGAACAAACTCAATTGCAGAAATGCGCTGACCTTTCAGAATAATCCTTCTCGGTGACATGTAAGGCAAAAACTCGCATCTTTCTTCTTTTGCTAGCTCCATCTAACAGACAATTACAAGAGGCAGAAACAACATTGTTAAGCAAGGAACAACCTTGACCTTCATGCTAATATTAGAGTGTGGTGCTGAATGCATGCATCAATTTATAAAGACTGGACATCATGCAGAATCTAAGTTTATGGAAATGTACTGTAACTTATTCCGTGCCATTTTTTTTACTGTTGGCACTTAAGCTACCAAACAGTGGCAGCAGAATTTTCAGAGGAGGTGGGCCTGCTGGCTGGGGTGCCTATTTGCCAGCAACACCCTGCTCGTGAGTCATTTTTGCAGAGACTAGTTCAAAGGCAGAATAGTCTAGCCACATTCAAGTTTGGGTATCCTTAAGGAAATTACAATTAATGCCAATGAACAGAGATCAACTGGAAATTTCCAGTTTAGTCAGCCTGTGGGCCTCTCATGACATAGGGTGCATGGCAGCTATCTGGAGCTGGGCATTGAACTATACACCAGGAAGGGCCCAGCATTCCAGGAAGACTTTGAGGCCCTTCCCCAACTATCTGGCCACAGTTACGCCACAGGATGTCACTTGGATATTAAGCACACCCGTGGCCTCAGACTGGCCAATCTTGGCAAAATCAATGTCAGATTAAGACTCACATTGAGCTCAGCACTAACATCCTGATCCGATATGCAAAATCCTGCCTGTAATTTGTCAGAAAAGTTCTTATAAAGTTATGTAATGCCAACATGATTGTTTTTAATAAAAACGCCCAAGCTCCCCCTCTAGTGTCTGCATAGGTACACTCCAACCTCACATTAAATACACTGACATTTTTGAAAACAAAACCTTCCAAAATGTAACAAATATAATTTTAAAGAAAATCACGGTTCAGGTCTCCTATTTCTGAAAAGGGTATTGCAAACAATCAGACGGCTGCTTTATCAAGGTCAGAACTTCTAAAATCACTACTGTTTTCAGTCTGTATGAATACCAGTAATGATGAGATTCTTGTAATGGTAGTATTTTCTTGAAGAAAAACACCTTCCTGGTAATTCGAGTTGTATTGGTTGAAATAATTCAGCAAATCAGAGTGCAGACAAATATTTTGTATGAGATTCTTCACAAGGGCATGATCACCAAAGCTGATTTCATGAGGCTGGGCACAGCATTTCAAACAGCATCATCCTTCACTTCTGCCTGAGCCTTGTGATTTTGATTCACAGCCTTATCGTTTTAGTTGGATGCGACAGCATGAGGTACTGTGATTCTTAATTTGTGATGGAGCATAGTTGTTGCAGTTTCTTCACCCATAGTGCAGTGAGGCATAGATGGTAGTTATTTACACAGGAATTGCCTGCACTATTACTACCAAGATAAAGTGTCCAACTGAGCAGTCTGAACACATTCCTTGATTGCTTTTATGAATCTCTGAGCCTCAGAGCTAGTGACTGGCCATTATGGTGCAATTTGATGGGTAGTGAAGTCTAAGTCACTCTGCAAATTGCTGTGACTCTGAACTCAGCAATTGAGATTCATGTAGTTGTAGCTCTCACAGCTGGAAATTTGGTTACCCAATTTGCCAGAAATTAAGATAAATGATCAACCATTAAAGTTATTTGCCTAATGGAAAGTATTCCTAAGTATCAGAAGTCACTTTCTCTAATAAGGATAATCAGGTGGATCAGGTGGTTGGTTTTGTGTGAGAAGTTATCACTTGACAGTCCAGACATTTTTCATTAGCTTCTATTTCATTGTGTATGTAATTGTGTGTCTAATATATTTGTACATATTGTGCATAGGAATCATACTTGAATTCCGAGAAAGTCTTCAGTTTTGATCGTATTCTGATAATCAAGGAGAGCAAGAAAGCTTACTCCATCCATGAAGATGTCTTCATGCTCACCACAAGAAAAGATGGCAAGGAGCAGAGGTCCATTTATTTCCATCTGGTATGAAAACCTCTTTAGGGTTTGTCATGTTTCTGCGTCAAATCCAGTCCAGCAACCAAGGAATCTCAGCTGTTGTTTTTTTTTTTCGCTCTGATAGGAAACCCATTTGTCCTTTATCTTCATTTCTTACATTTCCATCTTAAAGCTTCTGTCGTTACTGAGGTCAGAAGATTATGCCAGCACTCCCAGAGACTTTCCCAGTAAAACTAATCTCAAATATTCATTGAACACTCAATGAGAAAATAGAAAACTTTGACAGCTTAAAAAGAAAGCAAACCAATTGTGCAAAGAAAGTGCATACAGAACCTCAAAGACTTCAGTTGAAACACAGAAGGAACATTTTCATAAAGGCGAAAATGTGACAAGCTTGAAAACAGATTTGCAATAGCCATGAAAGCTGAGTGACTCAATAACATAATGTTACAGACCTAAGATTGTATCAGAGATAAAAGGTACTGCAGATGCTGGAGAATCCGAGATAACATGCATGGGGCTGGATGAACACAGCAGGTCAAGCAGCATCATA